>CM030372.1:11965122-12073750 GCA_003604175.2 Clonorchis sinensis
CAAATGGACAGAACAGTTTATGCTGCACTTGAGTTCCCTCCCCCCGAGCTGGAGAAGAAACTAGAAATTTTGTTTCATTTTCAGTATGGTTTGTCCGCCTGGAATCTCATTGGTGAATGTACGATTGTGCACGTATTATTGCAATTTGAACAGCCTCCATTCTTTCCTGACATGGCTAGTCTGACAAACCGGCAAAAAGCTGTAAGGTTACGGACGGTAGATTAGACTTTAATAACTCAATGACCACGTCAAGTTTTGGGCTTTATACACTTGACAGACAAGGTGAGCGTATTCAGTTGAGTCTACCAACAATTGCAAATTCTGACTCCTACTACTGGCACCAATACATTAGTAGTACATGTAAATGCATGAATGCCGTACAACCAAGAGTGACGTAAGACTGGAAGCAAAATTTTTCAAATTTCATAAGACCTAAAATTACCTAATGGTGGCTCAAACCCAAGTTTTCAGTACACTAAAGTTCGCCCGAGCTGACAAATGCACTCACCGTCTGACGTAACCCTGTCCCATTGTGGATTTTATTTCGAAACGACAGGTAATACATAACATCTTCAGTGTATGGATAAGCTTTTGTTCTTTTCAGATACAGTAAGGTGTGCGTGTACAGTAATGACAGCTTACCAAACACGTGTTTGTTTCAGAGTTTAAATATCGCCAAGGCAAAGTTACTAAGCAGCTAACTAGGACCTTAACGCTGAAGAAAACGATAAGGCATTGGCATTCACAGAAACAGCATGTTTGTCATTCTGTGTCCTGATTTGTCGATGATCATGTGACCTCTGAGCTTGGCCTCTCCCATTCTCGATCACTGCTTGCTGTGACCATCGGTTTCAAATCAAAGACCTTCCGGTCAATAAATCCACGCTCTAAACATTGAGTCATCCCTCCCCGAACGTTCCTAGGACTAACAGATGACCACCACATCAACCGACGTTCATTGTAAAGAATTATTAATGGAAACTGATAAAACGTCACCTGATGACCTCAAAACCGCAACCAACCGAGCGCACAGACCGGTCAAACTGCGAAAAACTAACGTCCACACATGCCTGTTTGTTTCCTTGCGTCCGCGACAAAGGACGCTTGGGCATCCTGGCAGCAGCTCGGCTCTCGTGCTTCCTTCGAGCTGGAGGCGAAAGGATGTCACATCTGAACGACTACTATTATTATGACCCAAAGACGCAGCTGCTAAACAAGCCTATTAACAGATACGCATCAAACCAATCAAACGAACAACAAGAAAAATGGTTCAGGTCCTCGAATGGGCGCGTTCATGAAACCGAGACCCAAATGATGATGGATTTCTGCAGCCCTGCGTAGAATCCAGACCTCCGTATTAACCCTGGAGCTAATACCCGCAAGCAACCCAGAGAATGGTCGAGAAGTCACGGGCGTGATAGGCTGTTATGTACCTGGACGGGTACGATCAACGACTACACGCGACTTGAGTACAAGCGCACAAATCCCTAGCTTTGACGCGATCCCAACCACTCCCAGCGCAGAGAGAAGAAACCGAACTAGTGGTGGGATGTAAATGGCTAGGCTCCGAAACGAAGAGGTAGTCCAAGGTGAAGTCATGTTCTCGAAAAGGGGCGATCTTGTTAGAAGTCAGTTCACTACCTGACACGAACGATAGACAACTTAGGAGGGTAGGCAGTTCGAAGTCGTCCCGGTTTTCAAAAAGCACTGGATAAGGTAAGTTTTGTGACCATCGCTGACAAGTATCACACATAGGCTTGCGTCAAGCATTCTGAGGTGCGCATACCTCCAACAGCTCAATCAGAGAATCTGGAAAGGAACTGACAGCATGAACGCCACTGACATCGACTGACCACCATTTCTTGCAACGTCTCCAGCCAAGCACAGGCTGGGTCACGGGGAGCCCATCCTGGAAGGTGTACAACACCAACACCCAAACTCTTCGTGATCTCTTTCACGCCCTCCAGCCAAGTCATGCGTTGTGCACACCACGGTTTGCGCCATTCTGAAGGAGGCACGGGGAACAACACTCGTCTCGGTAGACGGTGTTTCGGCATGCGTAGCACATGACCGAGTCATCGTAGTCGCTGACGTTGGATGTTTTCGCCGATTGAAGTAACTGCCGCACAACCAAATACCCGTTTTCTAATCAACTTGTTACATCCAACTTGTTACGCCATCCAAAACCAGCCATGCTTCTGAGGCAACGGTGGTCGAAAACCTGGCGACGCCTCAAATCATCTGTCCGTAGAGGCCATGTCTCGCACTCATTCAACAACACAGCCCTTACTGTAGCCTGGTACATAAGACCCTTAAGATCTAGTGAGATGCCTTTTTGACGCCACAAGTGACGCAAATTAGCAAACGTGATTCGAGCCTTTGAGATTCTTGCACTGACTTCATCAGACACACTTCCGTCAGAGCTAATACAACTACCGAGGTATGTGAAGTTTTCCACAATCTCCAGTGATTCTGCTTGAATTTTAAGGGAGATGTCCGGAGGCTGCGCGTTCTGAAACATGGCTTTGCACTTTCAAGGTACAAGGCTCATGCCAAAAAATGGTATGATGATGGTCAGTCTGTTCAACAGGGCTAGTGCTTCGCTTTCGTCTTCAAAGATGAGGACAATTTTATCTGCGTACTCCAGGCTAACAAGGCCCTCATCAGCAGCAATTTGAACACCGGGCTTTCGAAGATCGTCCAGCGTTCGCATCATTATTTCATCAATGATGAAGTTCAACACGAATGGAGAATGAACATTCTTGTCTGACACCCTTTTGTAGGGAAGCTTGGAAAGCTCACCATACACTCTCACCCGCCCAGAAGTATGTGAATATTGGGACTGGATTATGTTCACGAACTTCTGGGGCATACCCTGTCTAGCAAGTATAGTTAACAACACTGACCGGTCGACAAAATCGAGCGCATCCAAGATTGTGGGCTATTTGCACATGTGGCGTTGCTCTAACACCTGACGGAGCGTGAAGATGTGGACAACGCAGCCTCCACCCGGTCGAAATCCCGCTTGACTCTCACGAGTCAGGGTTTCGCGTGCTGCCGTACGAGGACGAAGAATCAGATACGCCAGAAGCCTTGTCACAACAGGAGGCAAACCCTCGTTACGACCGAGGTCAAGCTGATTCCCTCACTACAAGTGAGTGAAAATGGACACTATCATTCACTCCAGTTGTCTGGAACGGTCTCTCTCACAGGTATACCCAGATGGGCTAGACAGGCACGGGCTGAGCCCACCCCCATTCTTGAAAAAAGCAGGTGGAAGGTCGTCAGAATCAGCAGCACGAGGACGCCTGAATAGAGAAATACACTCGGACACTTCTGAGAGTGAAGGCGGCTTCATATTTACGGTTCACCTTTCTGTTGAAGGCCAGGATTCTGGATTGGAGGTAGCAGGTGGCCAGCTGAATTGCTGTTCGAAGTACTGTGCTCTGCGGTCCAAACGTTGTGCTTTGCTGCATATCAGGGGGGCGTCTTGGTCCCCGATTGCTTCGCTGACGAGAAGGTTCTGAGGACCAGTTGAACGAATCAAGTGGAAGAGTTTGTGGGCGTTTCCAGCACTCCTTGTATCTTCTATTTTTTCGGCCTTTCGAGTCTACCAAGTCTCTTGTTCTTCACAGACCTCAGGTTCACCTGACGTCGAATGATGCGCGGGGGTGTGATTGTAGTTGCAGCCCGGAGAAATCTGTCGCCGGGCTTCCAAGAAAAACGAGATCCCATCAGAGATTCAATGTTTGGATGAGATTCGCTGGGTTGTAGCGCAGACAGAGGTTCCAGCATTGAGTAGCGCCTTGGATATCTGTTCCCAGTGACCGACATCGAACCAACCGGCGTTCGACGAGCCGGTTCTGATAGTTTCGTTTGATTTCACGGTCTACTAGCTTAGCAACGGCTAAGGTGGGCATACACGTTTTGGGTGGACCTGAAAAGCAGCAGGGCACAAGTGCATGGTTGGAGTCCATACTAGTAGCCCAGAAGGAGCGGCCAACAGTGATCGCCCCTCGCCACCCCTGATTGACGGCGATGGGGTCTAGTTGGATTCGTGGCTGATCCGTTGGTGGGTACCACATCGTCAAGTGATTTCCGCTGTTCTGGAAATGGTTAGTGCAAAGGAACAATCTGCGATCGCACACATCTAAAGCAGGTGATATCCGTTGTCCGTGCGTCTCATGTCCAATCCAAGACTATGATCGAGTTTGGCCTAGGCAGATCTCAGCCTGCCTACCTGAGCATTCATGTTATCAGACACCATGTCGTCGTAACAGCTGTGTTTGGCAGATTCAGAGCTACGGTCATTTGGGGTATAAGCAGATACAATAAACATTATGCGATCGGCTCCACTTCCTCTAGATTCTCTCACCGACGTTGCCGGATGAACCCCGCATGGGCGACTGTCAACCAGTGTCCAATCAAATAGAGACGTTTTCGCTCGGTTTCCTCAAACCGAAATATCTTTAGGCGGCCCGAACCATATTTGTTATAACAAAGAAATGACTGGATTGACCGGGCCATGCTATTTCTCATCGTGTCCTTTCAGTCCGTAAGGCCTTTCAAGCTCACGCTGGTAAAACATATGCTCCCACTTCTTGAGAATGATCGCGATGAATTAACAATATAATCGTATATACCTTGAATTATCTTAACACCTACATACACATGTAAGAATGCTATCGTTTAGCATCCTGCTTATTTCATCCGATCCATATTCAGTCTTGAGACATCATTTTTGTTTTTTCAGGGAGCGCTTAGGCTTGTGACTGAACTCGGACGTACAGAAGCTACAACTGAGTGCGACGCAGGGTGAGCAAGACGGTCAATCCTAGAGCTGGGACCTGCGGAGAAAGTATTCAAATTTGGGTGGCGGGTGTGGAAGGCGGAAAACGTGGAAGTGTAATAAGGGAGGCATCAGCAGTAGTGTTTCGCTTACCCGCCCTGCTGTATGCAGCAATTAAGGCGACCCAGGTGATGGCAGCACGCGACGGCCGATGGGGCATGAGTATTGTTAGCTGTAAATGCCATGTAAATGTCACGCACCCTGGCTGCCCAAGCCGAAGGGGCCTTGGTTGAGGTACCCACCTTAAGCCTTCGACTCAAAAGTATTGATGAACATGCGGTGGGAGGATGTAGGGCTCTGGTCAGGGACCCTGTCCCTAGCCTGACTCAAAATCCTGACGCGGGAGGCAGCGGGCAGTGGGGTTTCCTTCGGGAACCCAGCATGGTATGGATGATTCAATAGTCTGGCCTAACCAAAAGGCGCAGGGAGCCAGGAATACCTGTCTGACTTCTAACATGGCTGCACACGGTAGGTACCTTCTGAGCAGCACCAAACCGTGGGTTGGGGTACGCCCCGGCGGTCACGGTCAACTATTGGGTGATCGGTGCGAGATTTTTGGGACCGACCTTTTCCAGCGCATCATCCCTCAGGATAAGGCAGTACCGTTGCCTCCATGCATACGGGCATGCTGGTAGCTTAAAGAAACACTGCCTTCACACTCCTAACGCAGAGGACAACGCGACAACCTCCAGACCACCTCGTAAAACGACTCCTCGCAGTACATGGACCAACATTTCTTTGTCGGGGTGCTCCCCATTGTCTTTCCTGGTGTGGCTGAACCCTGAGCAGCTGAGTTCAGACCACTGTAGCCCCGAGACCATTGTCGCACAGAGGCCCGACCAGCAAAACAAGCTGACAGATTCATGACAGGTTCAGTTGTCGTACATACATCCCGCCCTAAAGCTCCCACCTTGACGTGGTGGTCGGGCTTGAGTGCTGCAATGATCCCGCGGGCTACACTGGCTGGAACGTCGTTCCACAAGGTGCAACCATGCCAGGAAGGCCAAAGGGGAGCAGTCAGACCAAGAGCAGCGAGACCCCGTACTACGAGTAATCGTGCTACGAGGCGGTCTGGGGGTAAAGTCGTACTGTCCTCTGCGACAGGAGTGTGAAGGCAGTAAGCTATTTCCCCAGGTGACCAGCATGTCCATATTTATGCAGCGATGCTGCCTTCCCCGAGGAAGGACGGGTTAGAAAAGGTCGGCCCTAAAACCGCACACTCCGATCGCCCAACGGTTGACCGTGACCGCCGGCGCATTATCCACTACGGTCGAAATACTTTAAACCAAAGAGTCCGGTGCTGCTCAAAAGACACCTGCTGTGCGCAGCCGCATCAGGAATGAGACAGTAATGTCTTATTCCCTGCGCCCTCGGGTTAGGCCAACCCCGCAGCCGAGCAGGTCAGACTATTGAGTCATCGGCTCCGGGCAGGGTCCCCAAAGAAAACCCTACTGTCCGCTGCCTCGTGGATCAGACTTTTCAGTCAGAGGCTAGGGGCAGGGTCCCCGAACAAACCCTACATCCTCCCACTGCCTTGTGGGTCAGACTTTTGAGTCAAAGGCTCAAGGTGGGGTACCTCAACCAAACCCCTTCCTCGGCCTGGGCAACCAGGAAGTATCATTGCCCGCGCAGTTCGTGTCCACCGATGTCCTCCCCAACCCCTTCCCACCACACAAGCAAACGCACTGGATCACTTGACTGTCAGTTATCTGACCAAAAGGCCTTATGCTCCTCGCTGCCTATTAACAGCAAACAAAATAGCACCCTTCTAAATCCACGAGATCCTCTGTATATAGGAGCTTTTAACGTCCGTACTCTATGTCAACTTGGCAAACAGGCAGAGCTTGCTGAAACCTTATACTCCCTTAAAATTTATGTATGCTGTGTCTCCGAAACACGCATACAAGACCCAAGCGTGATTATGCATCTCAGAACGCCAAGGATGAACTCAGCTTTCACATTTCTCCTCCGTGTGTCCGGTGACCAAGAAGCGATGACTCGTGGACTATATGATGTGGGAGTTGCACTCAGCCCCAGAGCTGAACGCGCTTTGCTGGATTGGACCAGTGAACAGTCGTCTTTGCGCCGTCCGGTTATCCAGTTCAATCAAGCTCAATGCCCCCGGCATAAAAGCGGTGCCTGTTTGTAGTGTCATTATGCCCCAACGGACTGCAGTTCTGATTTTGGGAAGGATACTTTCTATCGAGAACTATCCGAGCTCATTCGTCAGGCAAAAAGCACTGATATTGTGATCCTTGCAGGCGATCTGAATGCTCAAGTGGGTCGTCTGAGCTCCTGGAATCACATTTGGGCGGTCGATTTGGAGTCGATGCTCGCCGCACAGACAACGGAGATCGACTCCTTCAGTTGTGTGCTGACCATGAACTGTTTCTGGCAAGTACGAACTTTCAACATAAGCGTTCGCATCGCGTAACCTGGCGGCCACCAACTGCAAATCAACCGTGGATCCAGTTGGACCACGTGGCCATCAGCTACGGTCAAACAATGACTTGGCAGCGAAGTATAAAAGCCATTACCAGCAAACTCAGCTGCGCTGATCATTGCTGTCTTCCTGGATGGGGACCCGAGATGGGCCACATCAATGGTTAGAGACATTGTCAGACATGACCCAGTCACGCCCTCAATGATGCTCGCGCATTAAAGCTAATGTCTTCAATGCATAGCTCCCTTCCCAATCCCCCCACTTAACAGTCCATTGACAGTGGTGTACTTACGCACCAATTTATCAGCTCCCGCCTCCAATGCGCAGCTACCTACCTCACCTCCCAAAATCATAGGTGAACGCAACTGTGGCAGCTATAACCATTGTACGATAAGTACGCGGTTCTTATAGCTGACGATGATGATGAGTTGTCGTACATAAAAAAGCGAGAGTTTGGCTCGACTGGTCCTGCTGACTTGTGCCGAAACAACACATTCTAGATCACATCTCGAAATCCACTAACACTTCCTGCGTTAATTACAAGAATGGTATTTGTCAGTGTTGCCCACAACAAACTTTCCTATTCAACTTAGTAATAGAACCCTTGCGACATCTGTTTCCTCATGCGCTGAACCACTTATAAAGCTCCCAGTGACCAAAAGCTGCGGCCTGGATCATCGACGAATTCGGATTGGACTTTTGGTGGCTTCTGTCAATGGACTGAGCTCAGTAAAGGGTTTGCGTCATTCTTCCAGATACTCCAGAAGTTCACCTTGAAACGCTCCAGGCATGGTCCCTCACTTCGGGTAAAGCCTGAACCCAGTGCACACGAACGCACAGCTCGACCAACCGTTTGGGTTTTGCCCAACGACTCGAGGATGCTCACCGAGTAAATATCCAGGCGCAGCCTTTTTACGAAGCAGCGAGAACAGTACTCAAACACCGGTCGAAAGAACTCCCCTGTGATGAGATCGAGTCGATTAACTCTTACAAAGTTTACTACGCGCCCTAAATTCCGCACCGTCGCTCTGGGTCGCAACGGTCAAAAAGACTAGTCGACGGAAGCACCGCCGCTGTACTCAATTCGCCAGCAATCAGTGCCCGCTTAGCCATCTGTTGATGTTAATAGCACAATTCAGCTTCATCGGTGACATTCGGCAAATGATTGGGAACGACAACGATGAGCGAGCTCCTGTGAATCTGAACCGCAGAGACCGGACCTCAGGGCTGCTTGGTGGTCCTAGTTCCCCTAAAACTTACTCAGCTATACTGGGGGAGTTTCTTTGACATCATACCAGGTTGTTCAGCAGGTATTTTGACAGCATCCGGATCCTCCAGGCTGGGAGTTAGTACGGTAACGGCGACTTGTTCTGAAAATCCTGTATTGCCGTGGTCGTCGTTCAGTTGTAACACCCTTTCGGTGCCTAGCTGCCACGCCACTCGAAGGAATCTCGAGGGCTGCGATACTGCCAGGTTGCCTAAGCCTAGACAGGGGAGGTCGAGATGCAGGGGTCGGGTCTAAACCTTCCGGTCAGTAAACTCGCGCTCTAACCACTTGGACCATCTCGCCCCAGTACACCACTACAGTACTACTGTAGTAATAAACCGGTACCCACAAATCATCGGCAGCATAACATCATGTTCAGCCCTGATGCTTCGCTGCCGTACAACCGCACCCACCATCCACCGTGTGCTCGGGCTTTTGAGAAGAAAAGTGATTGAGAATCCGAATCGTCACCCTTACAGTATCCCAGCCTTCGTGCATCACGAACTTCACGACTAAAAATACCGTCGCGCCCCAGTTGGCGCCGCATGGTGCAGTAAGCCCAGTTGTCTTACTTGCTGGACAGATAAGAGTGGACAGGGTTTAGTCATCATCACCACCATTAGCAGGAAAACACTATTCACTGAAAGCATCAAGTATAAGAATGGATGATATCCTGTAGAGCATTCGGACCAGTAGGCAGAATAGTTCCAACGATTCAGTTATTCGCCTGCTACCTCCAATCCGGACTGCGGATATTCGAAAAAATCCGTGGGGGGTGAATACCAGTTCACCTTTTGCTTTAGAAGTCGGCTCAAAAATACCCCTACTCGAGCGTCATCGTGCTTTTAGTACGATCGACCTCCACCTGCTGTGTTCAAGGTAGGTCGCTTGGCCAACATTTGTCCAACCTATTCGCGTCTATCTGGAGGAAAGTGTCTGTCCCAGACAACCGCGTTCGTCTGATGATTGTGACCCACTCGCAACGAATGCACAAGTCAAACGGGCGATCAGCACGACCCCCGAAGTAGCAAACATCCTGGCAACACTGGTACTGTTGTCTTACTGCGTCACGCGAAACTCATCAAGAGTAACTTCAACCGGCTAGATGCTGCATCAACCACATCTTCACACTCCTCCAGGCGCTGAGGCAACGCCATACGTACGGAGGAACCGCAATCTTGGATTTCAAAGGCGCTTATGCTTCCCACTACTGATACTAAACACGCAAATTACACAGTACCCAGTGCCTCGACATCGTCGCGACGCTTAAAATTTTCACGCCGCACAACGCACACTTACGTCAATAAAGGCAGACGCTAATCCGAGTCAAACTTTCCGATATGGGCCGGCTGTTTACTTCCAAAATCCTTACTTCAGCAGTCACTCAATTAGGTCTGGGGTAGGAAACTCTACCCAACAGCACGAGCCTGCAGATACACAAAACCAGGGGGCCAGGTAAGAGAAACACAAACGATGTAAGCTCCCAAACTATCTTTAAGCAGTGCAACACCTATTCGGACGTTATGAGACCAAAACCAATAACCCCAAAAAAGGGACGCCACCGCAACAGTGCAGAAGGAAGCGTAAGGAAGAGAGATCAGACAGAACCTACGACGCTACCGGAAGCGTCAGAGAAACGACTCGAGGATGCTCACCGAGTAAATATCCAGGCGCAGCCTTTTTACGAAGCAGCGAGAACAGTACTCAAACACCGGTCGAAAGAACTCCCCTGTGATGAGATCGAGTCGATTAACTCTTACAAAGTTTACTACGCGCCCTAAATTCCGCACCGTCGCTCTGGGTCGCAACGGTCAAAAAGACTAGTCGACGGAAGCACCGCCGCTGTACTCAATTCGCCAGCAATCAGTGCCCGCTTAGCCATCTGTTGATGTTAATAGCACAATTCAGCTTCATCGGTGACATTCGGCAAATGATTGGGAACGACAACGATGAGCGAGCTCCTGTGAATCTGAACCGCAGAGACCGGACCTCAGGGCTGCTTGGTGGTCCTAGTTCCCCTAAAACTTACTCAGCTATACTGGGGGAGTTTCTTTGACATCATACCAGGTTGTTCAGCAGGTATTTTGACAGCATCCGGATCCTCCAGGCTGGGAGTTAGTACGGTAACGGCGACTTGTTCTGAAAATCCTGTATTGCCGTGGTCGTCGTTCAGTTGTAACACCCTTTCGGTGCCTAGCTGCCACGCCACTCGAAGGAATCTCGAGGGCTGCGATACTGCCAGGTTGCCTAAGCCTAGACAGGGGAGGTCGAGATGCAGGGGTCGGGTCTAAACCTTCCGGTCAGTAAACTCGCGCTCTAACCACTTGGACCATCTCGCCCCAGTACACCACTACAGTACTACTGTAGTAATAAACCGGTACCCACAAATCATCGGCAGCATAACATCATGTTCAGCCCTGATGCTTCGCATCCGTACAACCGCACCCACCATCCACCGTGTGCTCGGGCTTTTGAGAAGAAAAGTGATTGAGAATCCGAATCGTCACCCTTACAGTATCCCAGCCTTCGTGCATCACGAACTTCACGACTAAAAATACCGTCGCGCCCCAGTTGGCGCCGCATGGTGCAGTAAGCCCAGTTGTCTTACTTGCTGGACAGATAAGAGTGGACAGGGTTTAGTCATCATCACCACCATTAGCAGGAAAACACTATTCACTGAAAGCATCAAGTATAAGAATGGATGATATCCTGTAGAGCATTCGGACCAGTAGGCAGAATAGTTCCAACGATTCAGTTATTCGCCTGCTACCTCCAATCCGGACTGCGGATATTCGAAATAATCCGTGGGGGTGAATACCAGTTCACCTTTTGCTTTAGAAGTCGGCTCAAAAATACCCCTACTCGAGCGTCATCGTGCTTTTAGTACGATCGACCTCCACCTGCTGTGTTCAAGGTAGGTCGCTTGGCCAACATTTGTCCAACCTATTCGCGTCTATCTGGAGGAAAGTGTCTGTCCCAGACAACCGCGTTCGTCTGATGATTGTGACCCACTCGCAACGAATGCACAAGTCAAACGGGCGATCAGCACGACCCCCGAAGTAGCAAACATCCTGGCAACACTGGTACTGTTGTCTTACTGCGTCACGCGAAACTCATCAAGAGTAACTTCAACCGGCTAGATGCTGCATCAACCACATCTTCACACTCCTCCAGGCGCTGAGGCAACGCCATACGTACGGAGGAACCGCAATCTTGGATTTCAAAGGCGCTTATGCTTCCCACTACTGATACTAAACACGCAAATTACACAGTACCCAGTGCCTCGACATCGTCGCGACGCTTAAAATTTTCACGCCGCACAACGCACACTTACGTCAATAAAGGCAGACGCTAATCCGAGTCAAACTTTCCGATATGGGCCGGCTGTTTACTTCCAAAATCCTTACTTCAGCAGTCACTCAATTAGGTCTGGGGTAGGAAACTCTACCCAACAGCACGAGCCTGCAGATACACAAAACCAGGGGGCCAGGTAAGAGAAACACTAACGATGTAAGCTCCCAAACTATCTTTAAGCAGTGCAACACCTATTCGGACGTTATGAGACCAAAACCAATAACCCCAAAAAAGGGACGCCACCGCAACAGTGCAGAAGGAAGCGTAAGGAAGAGAGATCAGACAGAACCTACGACGCTACCGGAAGCGTCAGAGAAATGGCGGCCGCTGCCGGCTCGGCCGATTAAAACAAAGACCGATCGTCGAATCGAATGCATGCAGGAGAACAGAAGGACCAACCATAAGTTGAATTTTCGCGGTTTCGTGCAATATCCTGCTTCAAAATTATTATGATTTAACCATGCGCTGGCGCTCAGTATGAATTCTCGAACAATGCGTCGGATCAAGTGGCCGAGCCTTAGAAGCACACCCAAAATTTCTCTAAAACCATAGTTCGGAGGAGGCAAAATTTAACACAAAGTCTCAGCATTTGATGGCATTTATTCGGTCCCTTAAGATCTTTTCGTGCGGGCGCAGTTTGGCTGAAAGTTGTTTAAACGTACTCCAGGTCCACCATGGGCGCGGAATTTATATTTTAATGGCTGCCAACGGCTTTGCGTGATGTGTCTGATGACGGTGGGATATTTGCGGAAGAGCCGGTTTCTTCAAGTGTTTTATTTTGCGTTGCGTTTGGAAATAATCTCGAAACGACAAGGACAATAATTTCGCCCTCTGTGTCGCCGCGAACACAAAATTTAGCAGCTTTTAACGAATTGTGTATGAAAAAGTCCCCTGTCATTGTGACAGGTGTCCTGCAAAACCAAGCCAAGGAATTCGTCACAGCTAGTAAGTTTTTTTGTTTTTTTTTCCACGCATAGTTGAGGCCTTATTTTCAACGGCCCACATAGATTCTGGCCTGGTGTTTACTATAGTAGCAGAGATAAGCGACATCGTGTACAGTCGTTGGTCATTTGAGTTGGGTTATTGTACATAGGTGAGGCCTCATAAGCAGCGTCGCACATAGAAGTGGGCCTAGCAGTTACAACAAGTATTCGAGATGATTGAAAACGCGTACAGTTATGATTATGAAAGACCGTCATTGGCCATTAAATTAGGTTGCCGTGTATAGGTGAGGCCTCATAATCAGCGTCACACATGGACACGGGCCTAGCAGTTACGATACGTAGCGAAGGTAGGCGATATTGAATACAGTTATGAGTATGACGGGTCGTCATTAGCCGTTGGATTAGGTTATCGTGTATAGGTGGGGCCTTGCTGCACTGACAGTAACTAGTCGAGTGAGTGACAACGACTACCGTTATCATGATGACCGCTTTATGACGTATTCCACCTATGGTGAGTCATATTCTAATAGGAATGATACCATTGTGTTGGTAATTTACCGAAGGTTACCTCCTGACGCTGTATTATCCACGGGCTAGTTATGCATAGCTGGGAAAGGCAATCATCCACAGAGATGGCCCTCGCATCTCCATTGCACAATTCATGCTGTTTTTTGACAATGTTATACTTAATGGAAGCTGAGCTCCATAGAAAAAGTGTTGTGATGAAGTTCGCTGAACAAAATTATCTCGTCCGTAAATCTGGGGTATAAAGCAAACAAACGTTGATGACCGATTTTCCTGGGTGGAATTTGCATTGGATATTCTGTGGATGTTATTTTATTCTTAAATAACGCCAAAATATGGTAAAGTGCGATTTCGTGTTTTATCTCTCGTAAACCGGTAGCAAAATGCGAATCGGTGATGGTCTGTGACCTTGAAATTTCGCCCACTTAAACAAAATGCTTGAGCAACATATCACCTACAAGTGTAAATGGATTAGACTAACCCCCGTAAAGTCACAACCTCCAAAACCCTATAGTTCCGGCGAAAATAATTTGGGTGTGCTTCTAGTGAGCGGCGATCAAGTGGACCCTTTTACAGCGGCGCTGACCGAAGTCGTTCAACAGAGCGCTTGGACTCAACCTTGTCGTTGCACCCACCAGATACCGCGCGGGCCCGGCAACGTCCCTTCCTGGATTTGGTCATCACCAACGAAAGACACTTCGTTGATCAGGTGACAATTAACGCTCCACTGAGACATAGCGAACACTGTGTGCTCACCTTTGATTTCATCTGCTATTGGGCCAGAAATCCCGAACCCCAAACGTGGTTCGAAACTTCTGCCGTGCAGACTTTTCGAGGATGCGCATCTTTCTTAACCAAGTTAAACTGGGGCCAGCGGTGGAAGACTTATATAGGACTATTGTCCAGAAAGTTCACGAGGCTGACGCGATGTTCGTCCCAAAAAACCAGCACGCAGTCGGATGAGCCGTAAACTACCCAAAGTCCGGCGTCTTCTGGAAAAGAGGTCACAACTATTTTTCAAGTTGACTACAGGTGACACAGAAGATGAGCTGGCATTTCGTAAAATGCGGAACCGCTGTAAATCGGAAATCCGCCAATGGAACATACGAAAACAAGCCACCATTCTAGACCTCGCGGAAGAACAGAAATGTGCTGTTCAAATACATGCGACATCGCCGAAGAAACAAACCATCCGCGTTCTCCCTGAGGGACAGGAACGGGGAACCCACGAGTGACCCAATAGTGGTATCTGAGTTCTACAGAGATCACTATGCAGGTCTGTATTCAGTCCCAGCGTCCTCGTCATCCAACCTTGTCAAGGCGTACCTACGAACGGCCTCTAACCGACTTGGTATTCACGGTGGAGGACATTCGTCAACTCCTGCACAAGATCAACCCATTCTGCGCGTTGGGGCCCGACGAAGTCCACAAAGGATCCTGAAGGAAACGTCGTACACACTGGCAACTCATTTCCATCTGCTGTTTCGTCAGTCGCTTGACGAAGGCCACCTTCCCTCTGTTTGGAAGGAAGCGATTGTCACGCCAATCTACAAAACTGGTGACCGACTATCGCCTGGCAGCTACAGGCCTATAAGCCTCACTAGCGTGCCATGCAAGGTGATGGAACGCATTCTGAAGCGAGCCATTCTAGATCACCTTACTTCCAACAACTTGATTTCTCAAACTCAACACGGATTTCTCCCAAACCGTTCCTGCGTGACGAACATGCTCGTATTTATGGACAGCTTAACCCAAGCCAAGGACGAGGGACTCATATCGGATGCCATATTTTTCGACTTCTCAAAAGCATTTGATCGAGTCCCACGTCCGCTGCTCCACAAACTCGAGTCTTACGGGATTCAAGGGAAAATCCTACACTGGATCAAGGCATTCCTATCAGACAGATCATTCCGAGTGAAAGTAGGCTCGACCTACTCTTCTGCGGCGCCGGTCTCCATTGGAGTTCCTCAGGGCTCCGTTTTGGGACCTTTGCTGTTTCTGATATACGTCAATGACCTTCCAGATGTTCTTTCAAGTCCATGTCTACTTTTTGCGGACGACTTGAAATCGTGGAGTTCCAATGCCAGTGCCCTCCAAATTGATGTAGACGCCGCAAAGCAGTGGTCGTTGGACTGGCACCTTCCTCTGAATGACGAAAAGTGCGTCCATATGTCATTTGGAGGAGACTCAGCGAACTCCTTTGTCATGCATGGTGAGAAAGGACCAGAAGACATCACGAGGATAGATGCCAAAAAGGATTTGGGTATCTGGCTCTCTCCAAACCTGTCCTTCTCACTGCACCTTGAGAAATCGGCTCAGAAGGCATTCGCTGTTCTACGGATGATTCGGCGTACCTTCTCTCGTATTACTCGCACGGACTTCCAAATACTCTATGGGGCCTATGTCAGACCGCTCCTTGAATATGCCAACCCGGTTGTCTACTCAGGACGCACGAAAGACGTAATCCTCATTGAGCGTGTCCAGCGAGCTGCTACGAAAATGGTTGCCGGTCTCAAGTCCATGGACTACGAAACGCGTCTCGTGGTGCTCGACCTCTTTCCCTTGGAGTATCGTCGCCTCCGAGGGGACTTAATTCTTACTTACGCCCTGTTTGAACAAGGCTTGGCCAACAGGTTTTCACCGTTGACCCAGCAAACACACGGCGGGGACATGGTAAGAAGATTTTTAAGCTCAGAGCGCACACCTTCATTAGGCAAACTTTTTTCTCATTTCGGGTAGTTGCTGCGTGGAATAACCTTCCTGAGACGGTTTGTCCACGCTCCCTCTAGAACTCAATTCAAAACATATTAGACAATTATTTACGCAAGTCGTCGCGCTGGCAAACATACTGCCCCGCGCTGAGAACCTAAAGAGCAGTGCTACACCCTTTTTTCACTTGTGCCTTTCAGGTGAACGACAGCTGCTGAACGACAAGAACAAAACCGACCCGGGAAACTTGGGCGAAAGCCTCGCTCCTGTGTATCAATCCGAGAATCTGTGAATCCGTGAACAGGATTTTTCGGTTTCAAACTTGCTCTACTTAACACCCGTTTTACACGGGCGTCACAACTATCAGCTTATATGCAATTCTTTCTTCGCTTTCACGGGACAATTCTCCAAGTCCAGAAAATTGCCTCACTCCATAGTTTGGCCTTCATGCAACAAAAGGTCAAGAATGATGACTACTCCGGATGGTATAATGAAAACTTTACCGGTTTGCCTCTAGAACAATGTTTCGCCTGTTCAGACACTTCATGCGGCTACCGGTTTATGGTTGGAATCACGCGTGCATACCTGCGCGTACACTTTCACCCATATTGCGCCACTTATCTTTCCGATTCCATACCACATCCCTGCTAATTGTAGGTCACTCTCCGGTAACTCCAACAGGAAAGATCCTGGCCCATTTGAATTCCAGTCGGTTTCTTCAGCCGTCTCCCGCTGTCTCGCCTGGGATTGACCCGAGTCTCCAAAACACCCGCGGGCACCACCCAGCCAGCCTGTCGCGGCTAGCCCCTAGATACCTCTCCCATATTGTCCCTGTCATGGAATCTGTCCAGGAGAATGAACCCGCTCCCTGAGACCTGGCTGACGGCGCTGCAGTCATTTCCGGCAGAGTCGCCTAAGGGCGCATATGACGCCCTCCCCCCTCGCAGGCAGTACGAAAGCCTGGGAATATCTCGTAGCGTCATGTTCAACATCCGTCCCGGCAGAAGCTCCACTTCAGTCAGTGCCGAAAAATGGATTGGCAGGAGGTCTTCCCTCAACACCAGCTAGGCAAATCACACTGAACTAAATTTCATCCCGCCGGTCTTGAGATTCCCACCTCGTCCTCATCCTGTCAAAAAAATCTTCTCCAAGGGGTGCGCCTTAATCTCATGCTATTGCCCGGACCACGGAGCTCGTCCAAGTCATTCAGCCCCGTCGCAAGGCCCATTTTGTTGACGACGGGGTCTCAATATTTCTCTGCGTCCCGCTCTGCAACATCGAAAACTTTAGGGAGCCTGGTTCTAAAACCTCTGTCAACAATGTGACCGCTGATCTGCCACTTCCTCCATTCCAGCCAGTTCACCGAACTCTGCTTTCTTCAGGTCCACCGTCTTTTTCAGCTAGAGACACCAGTCAAAGACATCCGCACGACCCACGACTGCACTATTCCCACACCTCATAACTGTTCACCCATAATCGGAAAAAAACGATTCGCCCCCGAACCTCCCGACATCTATCAGCTCAGTTGATCGCGTGTTCGAGATTATTTCCGCTGAAAGGGATCCCACATCAACCTCGCACATTCTAACCGGCTCATCACTGACGTTTGGGCCGTTCGTGTCCTCACGCCCGTTTTGCGTTCTCCCAACCAGAGTTCACCTACTGGCATTCATTCAGCTTGCACCAAGTATGCAGCTTAAAGCCAAAGTTTCCATCCAGTCGGTACGGCATGATGGACCAGACGCGGTACACCTCGTTCCCATTTCCTGATCTATAAGCGAGATATCCCTTCCGCCCCAACCATTCCTGACCACCAGCCTCCTAGTAAATATTACTATCTCAACTGATTGAACGATACAGTGATGCATTATTCTACCTGGAAGCAGATGGAGTTGGGGCGCGGCACAGCAAAGATGGACGTAGCTTGAGAGAAAAATGTTCTGCGGAAAAACTGAACAATCTGACAGCCATCTTAGGCGGGTGATAGACTATCAGTGCAAGAGGTATACCAGGGTGCAATACAAAGTCGTCTTGTTTGATATTCTTTGTGATGAGCGATGTTGGAAGGGAATTGGCGCGGTTGTGTTTCGATTTGCACCATCGTTTTGGGGTGTCACTTGATTTGTCGTGAAATGGATAGACGTGGCTCCAAAGCCGTCCATACTAACCGTTAAATTGTCCAACAGTACCCAAACCCGCTTTCTACCTCTGGGACTAGGCTACACAGGCTGGCCGGAATTCGTCTTTTTCAGAGAGCCACATTAATGTTAGACTTCCCAGAATGGTGATCGCTACATGCGGTGGAACGACTGAAGTTCCTGTATAGCATGCGCAACCGAGAGAGCAAGATTGATATTTGATTTCGCTGATAGAGTGCACAGGTTGCAACCAAGGGCGGTTTCGCCGTAAGGTCTGTTCCATCTCTACCCTGTTGCACCAATGGGATTCAGCATGCGTAATAAATGCAAGCCGAGATCCTTGTCGTTTCACTCTTCCGCAGGCCGTTAATAATTCTGTCCCATGCCTTCTTGTCTTCAGAAACGAGTGTGCATGTTAGGATTCTTTGTGTTTGTTTTGTAAGTGCTAGTCCATATGTCATTCGGAGGAAACTCACCAAACTCCTTTGTCCGATATGGTGAGAATGGATAAGAAGACAACGGGGGGATAGATACTACAAAGGATTCAGGTAGCTGGCTCCCTTCAAACATGTCCTCACTGCACCATGAGAAATCGGCCCAAAAGACACTCGCCGTTCTACGGATGGTTCGGCGCACCTTCTCCCGTGTTACTCCCATGGACTTCCAAGCACCCTATGGGGCCTACGTCAAACTGCTCCTTGAATATACCAACCAAGTTATCTACTCAGGATGTACAAAAGACGTAACCCTCAATGGGCGTGCCAGGCGAGCTGCTACGAAAATGGCTGCCGGCCCCAAATCCGTGGACTACGAAACGCGTCTCGTGGTGCTTGAGCTCTTGCCCTGTATCATCGTCACCCCAGGGGAGACCTAATTCTTACTTATGCCCTGTTTGAACAAGGCTTGGCCAACAGTTTTTTCACCGTTGACCCAGCAACCACACGGCAGGGACATGGTGAGGAGATTTTCAAGCTCAGAGCGCACACTTTCGCTAGACAGAATTTCTTCTCATGTCGGGTAGGAGCTGCGTGGGATAACCTTCCTCCGTTGGTTGTCCCAGTTCAAGACACTATTAGACACTTATGCGAGTCCTTGCGCTGGCAAGCATACTGCCCCGCGCTGAGAACTTGAAGAGCAGTGCTACATCATTTTTTCACTTGTACCCTTCAGGCGAACGACAGTAGCTGAGCGAGAAGAACAAAACCGACCCGGGAAACTTAGGCGAAAGCCTCGATCCAGTGTACCAATGCGTGGCTCCGTGGATCGTCCCTATAGCTGTTGTGTCAGTTAGGTCACCTTGAGACAAACCGGCTTTTTCGAATCGACACGATGCTCACCAATGAGTCTCACTTGCCGCCTTTCGGTACTCTTAGTCTACATGAAAACCCAACAGGATGGGGCCCAGTTGAAATTCCGAAGGAGTACGAAAATATGCCATATCAACCATTCGCTAAAGATTTCCGGCTGGGGAGGGTAGGCGATGTTTTCCGGTCCGTTTAGGGCGTTTATCCTCCCTAGGTTGCCGATTGGTCAGGTAGCCTGTACCAGGATATGAAATCGAAAGGTACATACATCGTTTCATAATAGGTTCTTCTTTGAAGGACGATATTTGTCGCAGTTTTCTGGCGCTCAGTACGCATACATACACGATGAAGACGACACTAACTTTCAACTCGTCAGCACCGGACGTGATCCGAAATCCTCAGCAATGCGTCCGCGATATCGATTTCCTATGGTAGGTAGGCGTTTTTGTTTGGGTTGTAATGAGGTGTTCCTACGCGTCGTTTATCGGCAGTGATTGCATCGCTGGCACTTAATTGAAACTTATGAATGTGATGCATGTAATAATACCGGCACCAATAGTTTCGGAGGCAGCCGTTGCACCATCGTTTCTTAAACGGATCTCGGACAAGTTTTCACGCAAGAGCAGCGATTCTTCTGCCGGATTTGCTGATATTAAGTTGTTCATAATCGTTGTTGGCTCATACGTCATCAACAAGCGGTAGCACCTATGGGGACCAAGATCGCATCCGTAATTCCCAGGATGTCACAAAAGCGGCGAGAGATCTTTGAACAATCAATTCCCCTTAGTCCGTTTGGCAAGCATACAAAATAGCTAAGTGGTGAGACTCAACAGTGACTCACTGAACATTCTTGCCTGCCGCCTGTGCGACATTGTCATATCAGGTTGTTTACCGGTGAAAATCCTGAACAACACAGTCTCCTGGCCTTCTGTATTGCGCAACGATCTGGCGTTTTCTATCAAATACACCTTCCTTATGGTAAAACTTTTCTGCCCATCTCTTTGGCTGAGGGCCCTATTAGTCTTATCTAGGTTTGTGCATTCTGTCAGCCTCTCAGCTGCTGTTACTACAACCAGAAGTAATCTTCTGCCACATGGAGTGACCTGTTGAGTTGCCTTGCCGAATACAGCGGGGCAGGCAAGCGGAAACAGACTACTGTTGGCGCCTCTATTTTCCCACCTCACCAATACATCTTGTAAACTCATCCCTTAGGCCAAACGATCCAATGCCTCTGGTATCTGCCGATAGTCTCAGCCACGTCTGAAATAACCCCCATACGTTGACGCCGGTTCATCTGACCTCTATTAATGTTCACCCTCTGAAGCAGACGAGGCGGTATGCTACTCCCACATGCCCAAGATTGATGTATCCTGCTCTTCGGGGACTAAAATTTAAGTCTATTACAATCGTTCAGCTAACTTCCCCGTTACTCTCGGTTTCGGCTGTATACCTCTGACGATCCAGAGGCCGATACGGTGGGCTCTGCAGTTGTCTATCCGCTGTTCTGATGGTCTGACATCAACTGTCAGTGCCTTGCTGTCAGGCTTTTGAGTTAATGAATTTGATTGCGGGCCCTGATCTTCCTGCAGGTCTGAGCTCCATGGTGGTATCCCAGCCCACGTGTTATCAAACAGCCGTACAGACGTTATACCAACATTCATGCACATTCCAATTTTTAGTAGTTCGTGTGCTTGTTAACGAGTATTCCACACTGATCTACAAATGTCGAAACCAGAGCCGAATCGCCTGAATTTCAATTGTCATGTGAAGTTTTGAGAACTGCTTTAAGCTGCAGGAATTAGTGAAGAAGTAAATAGCTCAACCCCCCTAACTTGATGATTCCTGTTGGTTGACTTGGTGACGTGAAGTCGCGTAATCCCATAGGCACGGCGAACTGAGATATCGTGCACTAATATCTAAGTTCTCGAGAGTAATCGACAAGCGAAATGATGGAAAGACCTAATCAGGTACTGAGGAACAATTTCGCAAATCGGATTTTATCCATCGCTTACCAGTGAGTAAAGTGAGAATATTGTGAGATTTTCTAGGGGAACAAGTGTTTGCATGCTATCACATACCGATGGCATGTTGACAAGCATCACACTGTAAGCAATGCACCCTTAAGACACTTCGTATCAACAAAAGTCGATAAAGATGGTAGCGTTGTCCCAATTTTGAGGGACGTTTGGTTGGTTGGGTGCCATTCCGGCATTCAATACTCATCCAAATTCACTGAATTCTACCGCAATGTGGATCTGTGAATGGGTTGTTAGCATCGAAGAACCGGGTATGGCTATTCCAATCCATGAAAGCAGATGAACGGTTTGAAACTGCACCATATAGTTGCTAGTTGTCACCACTGCGGTTGTTCGCCCTATCGTCCCTTTTTGTCTAGTAAAGGTATCATTTCTCTTTATCAAAAGAAGTAGCAGACATAACATTACGTATCCTCACATCTCACGACTTCCAAATACACATAGGAGACGTGTTCACTCACATTTCACAGTCTTCGATGGTAGTGTGATCCTGTGAAGTAAAAATAAGTAAATCGTTCAGCTGTAGCACTCTTTCGGTGCCTAACTGCCATATCCACTCGAAGGAAGCGTGAAGGCTGGGATACTGCCAGACTGCCCAAGTCTAGACAGGGGAAGTCGAGATGCAGAGGTCAGGTTCAAACTACAGACGTTCAGGTCAGTAAATTTGCGCTCTAGTCACTCAGCCATCCGCTCCTTCCCCTCTGAAGCATTCTCTGTGTGATCCAAGGACGGCAGCTGCCACCTTTGCTTGCTCTACTGCCTTGTTGGATACATTAATAAGTGTGTTGCGCATGAACGTACACACATCTAAAATGCATATGAATATCGTTAAACACGCGTGCACCCTCGCTTTCTGTTGTATTGAAAGCCAGTAAATTGGAACAAGATGTAAACGCTTGGGCGATATGGCTCAGGTGGTTAGATCAGGAATTTGCTGACCAAAAGGTCCGTGGTTCGAATCCGACCTCTGCCTCTCGACGTCCCCTGTCTAGGCTTGGGCAATCTGGCAGTATCCCAGCCCTCGTGATTCCCTCGGGTGGCATGGTAGTTAGGCATCGAAAGGGTGTTACAGCTGAATAGTACAAGCTTAGCGCTCCAGATGTCCTCCTCGAACAAAGATTCCTCAAGGCGTGAATAGCGCGGAGGATAATCACATTCAGTGACCGGCTCATCATCACTCCCTACACGCAAGTAGATGGTAATTTTCCATCTCAGCTGGTTACGGTGTTCACTTTATGTCAGACCATGGGGCGATAATGTACCAACGATATGCAAGATCTTACCTTTGGTATTCGTCTTAGTGGTGCTCCTTACCATCCGACCCATTGATTTGGAGTACAACAGACTGAAGTTTATCTCATCTATCTGAACAAATATACGGTCCTCTGCTTGTAATCGACGAATTTCCCTGAATCAGTTTCCTCAGCTTCCTGTTCACAAGAGGATTATCATGGGACACTGAGAGAACTAGCCAAGGCAACCGAAAGTCGAGATAAGGCTCGGGCTATTGAGTTTTCGGCCATTCCTTTAGCTGTACTCAGCTCACCCTATAAGGTACGTGATTTATTACACCATAAATGAACTCCGTTCAAGGTTTGTGTGTACAAGCCGCCCGTAAAATGTGTCATGCCTTATGGGTTTCAGACCTGTCCTCAACAACAGGAAGACCTAAAATATTGGACTACAGCGTTTCATGAATTCCCTGACGTCTACAAGTTTGTCATTGGTAGTATCGGACAGGTTATCACCTGTTTTATCGGACTATCTACGCAATTAGTAAAGAGAGCTGCGATTGGTAGAAATGTTTGTCCGCCATCTTACAGAAGACTGCATTATTCCCCACTGTCAATAGTACTGGAATAAGTGCGGTGGACGACCTGTGTCGTAGTGACGCGCAGTGACAATGGCTGGGATCAGACAGTGTCACAGGATCCTATCAACTCGGGTGAGGTCCATTTGACTATTTTTCGTGCGGCTGGAAATCCCTGCGACACCTGATGTGCGACTCATCTCAATGGTGCAGTGCTATCACGAGCTACTCGGTTGAAATTTGCAATGGATATGGACTAATATTGGAATGGTGCAAGCTGCAACGAAGTTGACCTGCTTAACTCCCTGTGTAGTTGAGTGCATACATTTCATTCTTGCTTTTTTCTTTCTCCAAGGTCTGCTAATGGTGGCGCAATGGTAAATTCCATTTACGTATAACTCTTCCTGTCACTCTCATGTGTATTTCTGGTCATAACTGTGGTTCATTTTACTACACCCAGCGTGGCCGTCGTGTTGGTGGGCCAGGTGGTTATAATTATCAAGGCACACGTGGAGGCTACAATCAGCAGGGTTATCCGAACCGCAAGATGCGAAACATGTCCGATCGGGAACGTATGATGCAAGGCCAAAACAGACGATGGAACCCATGGAATCAACAGTTAGGCCCAGGTCAACGACGACCCGGTGGTCAACAAGGATGGCGAAATCAAAACGCGTGGGGAGGAAATCAAGACCGGCGTCAACAACATCGTGCGATTCGAGACTCTGCTATTCAGATCAAGGACTCTTGGACCTTACAGGAGGAGCTGGACTTCACTAGGCTATCCAAACTTGCTCTTCCTAATGTTAAAGAACCTATAGATCTGTGAGTTTTTGTTGCTTCCATAGTCCTAGGTTTTAAAGTTGTTATGTCAGCATATCTGAATTCGCGTTTGGGCCGTTCATCTACACAGGCACTTTTCCCGATTCTGGCCATTGTCAGACCCCTTGCTCATTGCGCCCAAGTGCTGTCACCTTCCGTGGTGCTTTGACTTGATTGCCGCAATGCCCCCGGGAAATTTCGTTCCTCACGTAACGAAAATCTCGTGAAAGCTAAAGAAAGCACTTAGGAAAGGCTCGACAGACCTCCATACTGTGAATAACCCTATTGCAGAACGGTCTGTAGGTGAAGTTGTACTGTCCTTTGTGACAGAACTGTGAGGACAGCAAGGCGTTTCTTCCGGGCACCCACTGTGTCCATATTTACGCGAACAGTTTTGGTGTTTTTTATTTTCTACGGAAATTGAGTTGGCGAACATTGCACCTAAAAAATCCCGATCTCCCAGAGGTTGGCCATGATCACCGGCAAGTTATCCAGGATAATCGAAGTTATTTAAAACGTATCAATAGCCTGGTGCGGCTCCAAATGCAACCACTGCGCACCAGCGTCTTACTCAGCCAATTCATCGCACCTAACCGGGTTACATTATTAATTGTTTCTTCAAAAAGCTCTTACCACGCCAGACTTTTGGACTGGATGTTATGGACAAATCCTTGGAAAAAACTCATTCTTCCACTGCATCATAGGCCAAACTTTCGACTTGAAGGCTGAAAGTGGAACAACTCAAGCACCCCCTCCCCCACAGTTAAGGGTTTCAGGTAGTATCAGTCCTTTTGTAACTCTCTTCACAGCCCTTCCCTACCTAATCTTCCCTAGCTCTTTCATCTGTCAATCACTTGGTCATTACCCAGCCTAGTAAAATGAACCAAAAAACTTTGAAGAGCCCAGCAGATTTGTTATGTGTTCGTCCTTTCATGTGATCCACGTCCCGTTTTTCATCTAGCATGGAGCAATACATTTCTGTTTTTACCCTCACAGTGTGCAGTGTGGCGAGATAGAATACTACGACAAAACTTACGACCGTGTTAACACACGTAACGAGCGACCACTAGTTAGAGTCAATCGTATCAGCCACGCCGTGTGCGCAACTGAAGATCCTGTGATTCGGCGTTTGGCTAAACAAAATGTCGCCCGCGTGTATTGTACGGACGCAGTGGCCGCAAGCATTATGTGTTGCACCCGGTCGGTGAACCCCTGGGAGGTGGTCGTGATCCGGACGGACGACGTGCTCTTCTTCGACGAACGAGACAAAACCGAGTTTGGTAAGCCTCTTTCCCTCATATACATGCGGTTCGGTTCGCACGACTGTCTTCTCGATTGATGCCCACCTACCGGCTAACAAGCTCAGTCTGTCCTCTGCATTTTTTTTCAAAATGTACAATTTTGGGTGGTCCCCATCCAAAAGTGGTCCCATCCCAAAGTTCACTAGGGTTCCGCTTGATTCATCTTGGACAGAATAGCCTTCGAGCGGAACCACCATCAACCAAATCTCAATGCAGATCATTCCAGGTGTTACCGTGATACATTTTTTCCACCTAACAAGAGGAAGGCTGCAGAGTTTCATGCATTATGTTTCCCTATGCTCCGGTACAATTAAGCACCTTACTGCCTGAATTACACACGAGACAATTCTTGTGATTAGGAATCTTTATCTGTCAGTGTGACACCTTGCCACGGCTATTGCACGCAGAACCGATCGCTTGCGGTTGATCCCTTCGGGTGGTCTCTCCAAAGGAGCAATGTAATTTGTAGAAACGAATGGTAAAACCTGCAGGTATCATCGGAATACAGTCCTTTCTCTTCGAACAACCTGAGAATACATACCTTCCGTCAGACAAGAGGATGTGCCGCCTACTTGAGACTCGTATCAATCCGATTTGAAGGTCTCATTGAGATCCCCTACCTGAATTCCACTTGGTAGTATTTTGGTGGCACTGTTCTTCGCTGTTGATGAAAAGCAACCGTATAGGTTGCCTGTATTTGCCTCCTAAATGTGTCTCAGAATAGCGAATGGACCGTCTGTGGTTACAAGTGAGTATAATGTGAATTCGGCTTCGTCACCTCAAAATGCGGCATCGTGGTTTTGTCCTTTAATAGACAACAAATAATCTGTCAACTATAACACCCTTCCCGTGCCTAGCTTCCATGCCGCCCGAAGTAAGCGTGAGAGCTGAGATACTGCCAGGTTTCCCAAGCCTAGACAGGGGCAGTCGACATGCAGATGTTGGGTTCGAACCATGAACCTTCCAGGCAGTAAATTCGCGCTTTGATCACCGAGCCATCTCGGGTCTTATCCCTCGAACCCGGGTCATTAAATTGGAATGTCGCTTGAAGTTGGTGCGCTGCTTCACCTGCCTCATTGTGGACTTTACATCCTTGTCGTCGCCTGCGAAACAGGTACTGTTACTGTGCAAGCTTGAAGACGTCCTTCTGCACTAGGCAATGGGTTGGTGCCATTTGAAAACAGTCCAGTTGCGAAATACACAGGTTAGTCCGCAGTTTTCGGAACTAAAAGCGAGGTCACAGAGGTTACCGACAGCGACCAACCAAGCTACCTAGTACGTTTAGATCTTAAGAACTTAACTGTTTTAATCGTCTAGTAACTTGGTGGTTAGCCTTACATTCAGTTGCACGTGCCATGAAAACACCTGTTTTGCGATAACACACCTTTGCTGTGATAAAATGGCGCGGAACGTTTGGAGTCACCGCCATCAAATAGACAGTGGTACCCCGTCAATAATACCACCCTCAACCGAAACCAATGGACCGTTATCTGTTGGAGGAGTTTGTTCTCGGGGAGGGGGGGGGCTTACTGCATTTCAATGCCGACTCAGATCAATTCGTTAAACATTTGTGTTCTCTCTCCCCCAATTGTAGATATGATCAGCGTATGCGAAACGGCCGCAGAACCACCGACCGAAGAATCGGGACACATCAATTCCGCTCGCTGCCTGGCTTTGGAAGCAACCTTTATCAACACGAACCTTTCACAGCTAATGTTGCTTAGAGTGAGTTTGACGTCCCCATTGAGCCGTTTTTTGACAGTCCCTCAGAATTTTTTTCTTATTCAATCTCTTTTTTGGTATCTGCACTCCCGACAGTGTGCGTTTGATGTGTTTCGCAACTAAGAGGTGTGGAAATGAAGTGGAAACATTGTGTTGTATTTATTTGTATAAGCTGAAATAAAGTCACATCGATTGGGGAATGTCTTACGGCCAGTTGTTTTTACACTGTGGTTGGTGGTAATGCCATCAAACCCAAGTATGGAACCGTCCAGCTGTACAGCCCTCTTGGTACCTGGCTGCCGTGCCATCTGACGGAAGCACGAGATACTGCCAGGTTGCCCAGGCCTAGACAGGAGCATGAAAGAGGGAAATGCCTGACCTCATTGTTTTTCTTTACTCTGTTTCAGGGTGGAAAGAAATATGCGTTCCCCGAACCTAATCCTTTTATCGACGACGATAAGGATGAAGATGAGGAGGATTCGGATGAGATGGGTGGCAGTGACGAAGAAGCCAGACAGGCAAAGCGTCGGGAGAAAAAAGACGAGGAGCTCGCCTCCATCGGCTATCGGTATCGCCTGTTCGATCTTGGCAACCAGATCGGCATGGTGGTGCGGTGTGAGGTGACTGGTGCCCTGCCACCTACTAATGCCGATGGTGAACAGTCGGGTGATGCGGCGGCCCCACCGCAGTTTGTATACATCCGTAGTCTGAATGAGTTTGACTCTAGAGTAAGTCCTATCGAGTTACTCAAGCGTTTCAATAGAGTACCCTTTCACAAGGGCAGACCACCTTGGAATCAGAACAACTCTTTTTTTCCCTCCTTATAATGGACAAATTTCTTGCTTGAATTTGCTGAGTTTCCTATGGAAAGCGCATTATTATTGCTGTTACTCTAACAGTGGTGATGATGAGTAGACATGAACACCTCTTCACCCAAACTATAGAACTGCAAACATCAGGATATTTTTACATATTGAATTGTAACAATTCCTCTATAGACTCAAGAAAAATAAGTCTACTGGTTAAGTCATATTTACAGCTCAGTGCATTTTATGACCGGGTATTCGTCCCCGGATGTCCCTCATATTGAAAGGCCCAATAAATGACCAGTTATCGCTTCTGCTTTTTTGTAGGTTTCAAAATAAGTTCCATTTTTTTCGTCCCGCGATTGCACGAATATTCTCTCAGTTTATTCATGAGTGTGAAGGTACGCATCATCAACCAGTCGGCGTGGATTACATGTGATACAGAATGATGTAGAATTAGCCGGTCGATCGATGGGGTGGTGTCATACATAAGGCTGTGTGTGGTCATGACTGCTAGACAGACATACTCGTTTGGCAGGGTTGGTAGGCGTAGAACCTAGACTGTGAGTGATATCAACTGCTTGCATAACAGATTCTCACCAGAAAGGGACTTTTACCGTCTTCAGTTCCACTCAGGTCTTACTGTGCAATGCGGTGGTCTATCAGACTATTCGCTTCTCATCGGACGACTGTCTCTCAGTCATTTGTCTGTCGATTATTTTCAGTACCGAGGTTGACAGCTGCAAAGAAAACTTTATGACGGGTTGCATTTATTTCTCCTACCTTCATCTTCATATCTAACCGTAACGAGGCAGTTGGAAAGCGAGTTTTGGGTTGTGCAACGGGTACTTCCATTGAAGAATATGTCCAGCACCAGAAGCTGCGTTGGTTGGGACATGTGTTGCGCATGCCTAATCATCGTTTGCCGAAGAGAGTGCTATTTTCCGTGCCCAATTCAGAGTGGCGTAAGCAGAGAGGTGGCCAACCCTTGACCTGGCAGAAGGGTATGAAGGAAATTACAAAACGCTTGGGTGCTGTCGGTGCTACTCGCCTTCCAGGATGGGGACCGCGTGATCCCCAGTGCGCCTGGTTGGAGACGCTGCAAGATATGGCTGCCAACCGATGTCAGTGGCGATCTTGTTGTCAGTTTCTATTCGGATTGCCTGAGTTAATGTTTGGAGGTGTAGGCGCCTCGGAGTGATTGTAGTAAGCCAGCACCAAGTGCCCTCCCCGTCCATCTTTATTCTTTTTCTTCACAATAAGGCTTTCAAATAAGTCATGGTTGTACGGCAGCGAAGCATCGGTGTTGAACACTGATGCCATGCTGTCGATGATGATGATGATGACTAACCTGATTTTTCAAATACTATTGTGTTATGTGTTGTGGTTTGGTTACGGGAGGTCTGCATTACTCCACCTGTCTTCAGGTCGTAGTTGGCTGGTGACGCAGCATCAGGAGAGATGCTGAAGTACAGTTGCAGATTCACAGTGAATGGCCTAGAAAGCAGGTGTTTGCTTTTTGAACCATTGCTTCCGCCAATTAATGCTTTCAGAAAGGAACAGTTCTGGGACTATAGTCATCTCGAAATGTCTCTGCTTTCGTATCTTTGTCCAATCTTGTTTTCCTAACACGAAGGGTTCCTCAGACCACTCATGTTGGATTTCGTCTCTCACTCGTAGCCTAAGTTGTGGCTGGTTGGACTGTTTTTTTGTCACCTGTGTTTTTTTGAAGCTGGGACGTTTCCGTCAATCATTAGAACTCCAATGTCTCCTGTTCCCCAACTGTATTCTCAGTGAGGTTCGTCTAGGAAGTTCACTTGATCAAATTGTGATTGTTATGCCTAACCTGTGTGATTCCGACTATGTTTCCGATCAGCACTGTGGTGGTGTGGATTGGCGCTCCAAATTGGACACCCAACGAGGCGCTGTCCTAGCCTCAGAGATCAAGAACAACGCATTCAAGCTTGCCAAATGGACAGCCTGTAGCATGCTAGCAGGAGCAGATCAGCTCAAGCTAGGGTGAGTTATTTAGTCTATTTCGTGCCTTTTCCATTGTCTGTCGTCCGCATTGTTTAAGCTGGTGGCTCAAGGCGAAGTCCTCTTATTCTGAATGTTAGTCGTGGCTAACTTCTAACCTCCTGGTGTAACTGCTTTTATGAAATACGGATTGTGACAGTTAGACTTTCGTCCTCATTCCTGAGTACCACAAGTAATGTGTGTCCTCAAGCGGGGGTAATTTGTTCTCTCCAGCAGTTCCTACCATACAACTTGTTCACAACCGCCTCTATGTTGCTTAGTGGCTACTCATTCTGTTAGTTGGCGTGCCATGCGTTACTCGGGGTCAATCCCTGCAAACCGATTCACACCCTTTCTCTACTACGGGTGATATTTTTCTGCGTCCTGTGGTAGATCGTTTTCTGCACACTGGGGGATACCGTATTTGTTTGCCTGCTTCTGGAGAGACCGCTTCTAGCTGGTTTGTTTAGTGTGCTTCCATAGGAGAAGAGACCAATTTTTTTCATTTGTTTGAGAGGGTCACTGCGGAGAGTCGAAACTGTATTCAGTGGTTTTAGCTATTTGTTTCAATCTGTGTTCCAGTTGTGAAGCAATTGACTTCCTTAAATGAGAATTCCGGAGTCTCAGTTTTCCTACGAACAATCAGGTAGATAATCATCGTCATCCTCACATACCAGAGGAGAACACTGCTGCTTCACTGCCGTAAAACGACCCGACTGATTGCACCACGCGACGGTCGTTTTGGCTTGAGGTTGTGAAATTGTGCGATCCATGGCTGAACATAGGCTGGGATACTGCTGATCCCCAGGCCTAGGCAGGAGGACGATTAGGGTCGTCAGCCAAAGTCAACCAAGGCAGCGGTGGTTATTTTAAGACCGCCAGAACAGTTGTTGTTTTCAAGGGACAAGTCATCACACATGTCCCAACCCTCAGCCTGGAGAACCAGAAGAACGTGATAGTCAGACCCCATTGACTAACCTCGTATGAGGGGCTCTGTGAATGTCACCTGCACTATAGCTCAATGAGTTATGGATGTACACAAACCGTCACACTCCGCTCTCTGGTAAGCTTATCCTTTGAGATGTAAGAGGATGCATCGATCACATGTCCACCTGCTTACAGGTTCTGGAACAGGGATACCATTTCCAGCAAGCAACAATGGTGGTTTTCCTTGACCTGAAAGTTGTCTTTGACTTTGTGAACCTATGACACTATGGTCTTGCTGGTATTGGTGAACGTCCGTGACTTTTTTACGACGGTCTAAAAACACGACCACATGTAATCAGTGGTCTGTTTTTTATCCAGTTATCCTATTCTGAGGCTGTTTTCCTACCTGCCTAATGGGAACTTAGCAGGTGGCTCAGAAATGCAGCATATCCATCTGAGCTGGCTTTCTACTTGAACGGGGCTGGCAAGATAGCTGTATCTCATTTTTCACTGGTTCCATCCGCTGTTTATACGCTCCTAGTGGCAGTGTTACCACCACGTGAAGTCTTTAGTTTCTCTTCGTTACTGAACCATGTTTTGATACTCTACTCATGTTTGTTTTGTCCACCACCACCACCACCACGTCAGTTTTGCCTCAAGAGTTAATCCCAAGGACTCATCAACCCACGTCATTCTCGGAACGCAGCAGTTCAAACCGCAAGAATTCGCAATCCAGTTAAATTTGAATTTGGACAACGCCTGGGGTATTCTACGGTGCGTAGTCGACTTCTTTTTGAAGCTACCCGAAGGAAAGTACCTATTACTCAAAGATCCCAACAAGGTAAGTTGTTATTCAGGGCTCAGGTCTCTGTTTTCACAACAACATTCTGGTGTATGTGTTTTGCAAGCCTCCTTTATCCCAGGTAACCTACAATCCGGGCAGTCAGATAATGTAAGTAGGCCGTATACAGAGAGAACAGCGCAGAATACAGTCAGTACATTCGGGAGGGAGCAGTTTTCAATCGACGGCGCGACGCAGTAGCCTGTGTCACGTGTCCAACCGGAATGCGCGCGAATGTTAAGGTAGGCAAGACGGGAGCGTGTGTTCGAATGGACGAAATTCTCCGGATAAGTGATTGACGTATACCTGGCTTATCTGACGTTCAGAACCTTACTCTATAGCACCTGTTGTACGGATATGATAAGGGATTCCTGGGTTTGAGTTGTCATAGTCTGCATGAGCAGGATGCCTGTTGGTTAACGGAGCGGAAGAAGGGACTCTTGAAGCCGCCGAGCCAATCGACGAAGCAGCGGAATGGGTGAGGATCCGCTATCCATTGGGGACACAGTGTGACCCACTGAGGAAGGCGATCTTAACAAATCACATATCTCCGGCCTATCTGACGTTCAGAACCTAGATGGGTGCAGTCAAGATGTCACGGTGGGTTTCGAACCACAGACTTTCCAATCAGTAAATTAGCGCTTTTACCTTTGATCCACCTCGAGCCTAACCCATCGGTTTGGTTACTGTGACCGGCTCACATCACGAACGATTTTTGGCTGCGTCGATTTTCCCTTCATCTGTGGACAAATGTGTGCAAATCGCACAATAGCACGCTACTCTGCTACGGATTTATTAATCTGTTGTAATCTTTTTTGATGTAGGAAACACTTTCAAAACAGACNCAGCTGCGCTGGTCATTGCCGTCTCCTTGCATGGGAACTGCGAGATGGACCAAATCACTGATTGAAGACATTGTCAGACATGCATCCAAGCTGTTGCCTTCAATGGATAGCTAGCTCCCTTCCCGATATCCCTAATGAAAATTGCACTGGCGACCCTCTATTTACACACCGATTGCATCAGTCACCGCCTCCAATACATAGCTATCTAGCCTTCCCCCAAATTATCGGTGCATGAAACTGTGGTGGCTAGGACCACTGTACGACAAGTACGCGGTTTTACAGCTGATGGTGACACTGCGTTACGGCTCAGCATCTTCGGAATGAGGCGAATAATAAGCACAAGTTAGTTTCAGAAACTCATGAGTCGTGAACGGAACATTTACACGACTCCCTAGATGCAAAGTCTAATGTGACAACTGCGAATCTGCATGCCTCCAAAGTGATACCTCGGTTGTAGATGGACCAGTCTATGCAGCAGCTGCATCGATTCCGGCGAACAGGCAACATACGAAGTAGCTTTTGCTGTCCAGGAGAGCCGAAGTTTCTGTTGCCAACATCCAGCGTTCATGTGACATTTGCTAATCTGTCAAAAGTTTAAGTGTGACCTATCATTTTTTTGTGGAACGGAACAGATGTATGAAACTTTTATGGCCTTGCGTCGCTGTCTGATCAGTTGATGGGGTTCACGGATGACAGACAGGCTCAATACACCCCTCCATGCACACAGGTTACGCTATTTAGAGCATGTATTTTACATATCCAGCACGGGGCGAGATAGCTCAAGTGGTTAGAGCGCGAATCTACTGACCGGAAGGTCCGTGGTTCGAATCCGGCCTCTGCCTCTCGACTTCCCCTGTCTAGGCTTGGGCAACCTGGCAGTATCCTGGCCCTCGTGCTTCCTTCGGGCAGCATGGCAGCTAGGCACCGAAAGGGTGCTACAGCTTGACGATATCTAGCAGTGCCCATCTCACGCAGCCCATTGCGGCGCTCGAATGGAGTATAGAAGCTATGACCAGTAAAGTCGATCAATCGATTCCCTAGCCTGGGGACCTGAGATGCAGCATACCACTGACTTGTGAAACAGAGATAGCCTAATGGCACTTCACCAAAGGAATCAACCTGAGTGCATAACTTTTTGAGGCCCTATCTCACAAACGAAAAAAAAACTATTTCCCATCAATGAGCTTGCTAGTTCATCACCTTCAATCCATGCCCGTTCTCTTCGTATTCATCCTATCTCTTTCGAAGTCTTTGATATTCAGCTTTAGTTTGGAAAAGATGAACTTTTTTTAAACTTTTACGCAACCATTATACCGCTCATTCATTATTCAACTACGTATTCCGAGAGTACATGAATCCCTGTTTAAGGTGGGCCAAAGTACGTCCTCTTGGTCTTGCTGGTATTGGTGAACGTCCGTGACTTTTTTACGACGGTCTAAAAACACGACCACATGTAATCAGTGGCCTGCTTTTCATCCAGTTATCCTATTCTGAGGCTGTTTTCCTACCTGCCTAATGGGAACTTGGCAGGTGGCTCAGAAATGCAGCATATCCATCTGAGCTGGCTTTCTACTTGAACGGGGCTGGCAAGATAGCTGTATCTCATTTTTCACTGGTTCCATCCGCTCCTAGTGGCAGTGTTACCTAATCCAGAAGTCTTTAGTTTCTCTTCGTTACTTAACCATGTTTTGATACCCTACTCATGTTTGTTTTGTCCACCACCACCACCACGTCAGTTTTGCCTCGCGAGTTAATCCCAAGGACTCATCAACCCACGTCATTCTCGGAACGCAGCAGTTCAAACCGCAAGAATTCGCAATCCAGTTAAATTTGAATTTGGACAACGCCTGGGGTATTCTACGGTGCGTAGTCGACTTCTTTTTGAAGCTACCCGAAGGAAAGTACCTATTACTCAAAGATCCCAACAAGGTAAGTTGTTGTTCAGGGCTCAGGTCTCTGTTTCCACAACGACATTCTGGTGTATGTGTTTTGCAAGCCTCCTTTATCCCAGGTAACCTACAATCCGGGCAGTCAGATAATGTAAGTAGGCCGTATACAGAGAGAACAGCGCAGAATACAGTCAGTACATTCGGGAGGGAGCAGTTTTCAATCGACGGCGCGACGCAGTAGCCTGTGTCACGTGTCCAACCGGAATGCGCGCGAATGTTAAGGTAGGCAAGACGGGAGCGTGTGTTCGAATGGACGAAATTCTCCGGATAAGTGATTGACGTATACCTGGCTTATCTGACGTTCAGAACCTTACTCTATAGCACCTGTTGTACGGATATGATAAGGGATTCCTGGGTTTGAGTTGTCATAGTCTGCATGAGCAGGATGCCTGTTGGTTAACGGAGCGGAAGAAGGGACTCTTGAAGCCGCCGAGCCAATCGACGAAGCAGCGGAATGGGTGAGGATCCGCTATCCATTGGGGACACAGTGTGACCCACTGAGGAAGGCGATCTTAACAAATCACATATCTCCGGCCTATCTGACGTTCAGAACCTAGATGGGTGCAGTCAAGATGTCACGGTGGGTTTCGAACCACAGACTTTCCAATCAGTAAATTAGCGCTTTTACCTTTGATCCACCTCGAGCCTAACCCATCGGTTTGGTTACTGTGACCGGCTCACATCACGAACGATTTTTGGCTGCGTCGATTTTCCCTTCATCTGTGGACAAATGTGTGCAAATCGCACAATAGCACGCTACTCTGCTACGGATTTATTAGTCTGTTGTAATCTTTTTTGATGTAGGAAACACTTTCAAAACAGACGGGATATAGTCGCCCACTGAACTAGCATCGTCTGAACGAACGGAAATGCCTACTCTGTTGAATGCGCAAAGCAGTAAAAAACTAACTGCTCAGCTGTAGCATCCTTTCGCTGCCTAGCTGCCATGCCACCCGAGGGAAGTACGAGGGCTGGGATACTGCCAGGTTGCCCAAGCCTAGACAGGAGAGGTCGAGAGGCAGAGGTCGGGTTCGAACCACAGACCTTCCGGTCAGTAGATTCGCGCTCTAACCACTTGAGCCGTCTCGCTCCCAAAGCAGTAGGTGAATGGGTGATCAGGAGACGGTGATCAGGCTGACACGCTGTCGCACCATGGAAACTTTAATGTTGTTGAGTATGCTCCCCTTCCTAATCCATTGATTCCGCGTTACACTTCGCAGAAAGCAGGTCCCATCTAGGCTGAGGACAATTAATGAGTGAATTTAAGATCCACTTTGGATCAACGAACTCATAGACCCAATGCCGTGAGTTCGCCTCTGATGCATCGATGCTGTTCATCGACCATGGGGTTCTATAGTGTGTAGTAGGATGCTCCACGGATATGATGTAAGGGGCCTTCATAGTACTGTGTCAAAATATGCCTGAGAAACCTGTGGACGCAATCATGCCGTCGAGGTATAGTTCGTGGAACGATGTCTGGAGTGCTACCGTTTGGTTTAAAAAGATACATATTTTTTACCAAGGATAAAGTCATGGAAACTTTTTACCACACCCGATCCATTTACTGTGATTCCGTGTTTTTGAAAACTCCACACCAAACTGTGCTCATGTTTAACATTTTGGAAGTGTTGATGACGAGCCAGTGTTAATGTTTTCTGATATTTTTCCCGAAAAATTAATGATAAGTGTGTTTACATGGTGGATGACAGCCTGAGCGAGGCTTTCAGGATTATGTGGTTAGCCTAACGTGTGGTTGAGTAGCATCTGCTTGCACTCTATCGTCATCATCGTCGTGGACAGCAACACCAAATGAGAACACTGGTGCTTCACTGTCGTGCAGTCATGTCAATTTATTTCAATAGAGCCTTATAATCGAAAGGACACCCAGCTGGGGAAGGGAGGAGACCTATGGCTGGCCTACCCCAAACAATCGAGGTGTGCCTACACCTCCAGCCAGACGATCTGAATAGAGACTGACATTATGAACGCAGTTGACACCGGTTAGCCGCCATATCGCTCAGTGTCTCCAGCCAAGCACAAAGAGGTCACGTAGACCCCATCCTGGAAAATAACCTGCGCCAACGGCACTCCCATCCTTCATTCTCTTCTGCCATGTCAAGTTCTGTCCACTTTTAGCCTTCCGCCATTCCGAAATAGGCGTGGGAAACCTATAGGTAGACTAAACATTCACCGTATGTCCAGACGGTGTGCAATCAAACACCTTCATTCCTCCCACTAGATGAAGTAGTCAAAGCCACGCTTGTTTGAAATTTCCCTCCGCTAAAGTTCTGACAATTTTTATCATTCCTAAAATGAGAGGGTGAGAAAACTCGTTTGAATTTATCTGTCCCGTTCGAATCAGAGTGGTTGTTGAAACTGTATTAGGTATCAGTGGGACCCTCGCTCGAATCCGTTATCGGTAGACTTTTCACGATTAAAGATCATATTCTTAAATACGATTTGCTGTATGGCTGTTCGTGATTAGAAGAAGGTGGCGGATTTTTCGGCACCCCTATCGTTTGGGCTACATGCATTGAATTCGTGTTCTTTCAATTCTCGCGTCAATTGCGCGTTGGGGCCACATTTTGCCCAGTTACCACCTTCTCACACACTTTCCACTTTTGTCTAGCCAATGTTGCGCATCTTCGCTGTTCCGTCGGACACATTCGACACCACGGAGAGTGAAAGGAGCGATGCAGAAAGCGTTGCAAACGATGCACAAAAACCCGCACTAACTCGTGTCCAAGAGACAGACGAAGTGGAGCATCAAGAGAAGCAGCAAACTGCAGAATCGGTGGTCAACAAAGACGAATAAGCCCGTCCCTTCTGACTCCTTTTTCTTCGCGTTTCCCTTGATCACAACCGTATTCCTTGATTCCAAATACAGTGGCTTTTTGGTGTTTGTGGTGGCCGTCTTTTTTACTTCCACTCCCGCTGGTAGCACTTTGAATTTCCATTCCGATTCCGTATGCATAGCCGAATGGTCGAATTTTCTGGTTGTTTTGTTATTTTTCCTCATTGTTACGAGCTCACCGGTTGCTGTGTTGTGTCTATCTGGTCCAATTCCGAGTATAAGTTGCCTTAGTGAAATCGGGTTAATAGCTCGACTACGGTCACTAATAGCCACATTCATGGGATCTGTCTTCTTTATGGGTTTTTCTGTTGCTGGCTGTCTTGTTTCTGTACAAGTAATAATAATCGTCCAGCTGTAACACCGTTTCGGTGCATAGCTGCCACGCACGAGGGCTGAGCTACTGCCAGGTTGCCCAAACCTAGACGACTGGTTTCCATAGCTCAATAATTTACTCGGTTCGTATTCGGCGTTCTCGATATATTTCTCACCGGACGTAGCCGCAATAGAAGATGGGTTAGTGTATAGCACTTGAGGCGGCGAGCATTTCCCGATGAGCCAGAGCTGAATGTGGAGGGTGGAAAGCTTGATTATAGTGCTGTCGCGCCGTACGTTGCAGCTTACTTAACTACTACTCTACTATTCTTTTAGAACGTGGGACGAGGGGATCCAGAACATTGCTTTTGCATTCAGTATCTATATTACTTGTACTTGTACAGTAATGAATTGTGGTTATTCAACTGTTGGTGTTTATTGCTATCGGTATTTTGGCACCTGGGGAAGAAAATGGCACGGATGGCTGGGAGGAGGACCGGTCTTGTCACCATTCGGTGAATTATCTTCTGCTGTACGCTCAGTGTACACCCATTTTTACGGTCTAGAGTCTTGCTGAGCCTTCCACGAAGAAGTGCACCTCAAGGCTCCCTTGTTCACCCTGTTTCACGATAGACACTTACATGAAACTGAGAATAATTACCTCATGTTGGATGTTGATGAGCTTACAAAGTGCATATCAGTTAGACTTGTATGGGAACTGCTCATACGACTCCCATTTGGACTTCGCCGTTGAGGGCGTAATGGAGACAATTCAGCGTGGTCGCAGGACCTTGACGACTAAACTGACGTATCCTCGTCAGGTACTCTGTAGACAGCACTAAGACTGAGTTTCTGCCAGCACGCCTGGATCTCCAAAACAACACTCGAGTATTCGGACTTTGGGCTCGGATGGAGGTTACTTTTCTAAACAGGAAACTTCACCTTGACGTCCACGCTACCCCTCGAGGGATTTGTGGACCTTTCTTCTTGGAACATAACCGTTTTGAAAGTAGAAAGGTGACAACGATCCTGAACCAGAAGTACTTCGGTCGCTGTTTTAAGCTCAGATTTTTTAAGTATTGTGGTACCACGAAGTACTCTCGTCATCGACTGCCATAGATGGGGCGACTGACGTAAATCCGCACAATTTAATTGTTTACTCTAACAAGCCCTGGCTTCTAGCGTCGCCATCCTTGTTCTTGATTGTCGACCTCTTATGACGATTGAAGATTTTGCCTGAAAAAGTCAGCCACGATGCTCGAGCCGTAAATATATCATTGCTATGGAGGCATTCCAATGGCCCGTCAACTTCTCAAAAGGTGGAATTATGGACTCTAACTTTAGAGTTAATTGTGCTTCAGCAGTGATAATTTTGTCTTTTTAAAAGTGGCAGTAGGAATTTCGACAAATTACCTCAGCTGCTCACTTGTCCCGGAAGTTTCCTTGCCCAAAACACCTGATATTTATTCGGTGCAGGCAGCTCTAATTGTCGATATTCCTCAAGGCCTGTTCTTGTTAAGTTTCTTTTTAGCCTTTGTCTCCAGAAGTTTGTGGGCTAGAAAAACGCCAGCTAGCGACCGATTTGGGGATCTCCGGGTTTGGCTCGAACCCGGTCTCGAAACGATTTTATCCACTCGGCTACCCTGTCCAATTCACCGGGCAACGGTATACACGCTTGTCATTATCAATTCCGAGAAGAACGCACTGATGGACATCCTTCACACAAATGATGCTGTTCAACTATGAGCACTATATCAAAATCGTTGTCATCTGGAATTCGGGGTCATGCTTTTGACGGTCTTCGTCCTCTGGATTTTCCCATAAACCAGAAGAGAACTCTGATGTTCTGTTTTTGATATACTATTGAGCTTTACTGTGCCTGTCCAGTAACGATTTGATAGATATCTTCTGTTGAAATGGGATACAAATCTGCTGCTTACCACATGTTGCGTCTGTTGCGTGTAATAAACACCAGTCTTATCATTGCCTTATTTAGTTTACCGTTTCATTCGTAGTAGATATAGCGGATCACGGGCCAGGTCAGACTCGTAACCGAATTACAGGGCGAAATAACTTTGTGTTCCCGTAACATCTGTTTTCAGTGCTCACGTTAAAAGACAGCATTCCAACGGTACGTTTGTTTTCTCTTCCAGCTTTATCGCTACTCCTGCTGTCTGATCGTCAAACCCCGTCTCGAGTGGGTTCGTTGTCCATCCCTCACACCGCTTGTCTAGTTCACAATGCGTTATCAACCGGTTGGCCCGTACGAGGTGTTCTCTTGGTCCATAGCTGGCAATGAAACTTGTGTGGGTGTTCGATCTGGTGAGATGCGTTTCGCTTTCGACATTGGATTCGCCCCGAATCCCATGATTTCGTGTGATCATGTCTTTGTCAGGTAAGGTTGGCGTGTGTACGGCTGACCTTAGCCCCCCCCATTCATATTTCCTTCAGCCACGGTCACGCAGACCACGTGGGTGCGATTGCTCAACACATGAAGAAGCGACATTTGAATCACCTCCCCAAAGCGTCCTACTACCTGCCGCCATGGCTGGTTGAACATGTGCGTGGAATATGCAAAGCCTATGCAGCCATGAGTGAACTTGCTTCAGAAGGAACGGAATTCGACTGTCCCCTGGTTCCACTCTCACCGGGTAACAGGATGCAGGTGGGGTTTCAGATGCGAATTCAATCATTCATTCTTTCATGTTTTTTATGCTTCTTTTGCTTGAATTTTTTCACATAAAGTGTTGCGGGCAAGTGAGGAAACATTGTACGCGTGTTTCAGCTCATTTCGGAATTGTGCACTCATCGGGTTAACGAGATAAACCGCCACTGAGTCACAGGTGATAAAGTTTAGGGGTCAGCTTGTTTTTCTCAACTGTTTGTGGGCCTAACGACGTGCCGTATGATGGAAGCACAAGTCCACTAAATTTTGCCTAGAGTCTAAGTTTCGGGCTTCCGGTCTCGAACCCAACTCGTGATGTTGTATTCGTCTCTCTAAGAGTGTAACTCATGCGTTCCTTGCCTCAGCTCCCTGAGAACTGGATCGTCGAAGCAATCGAAACGCATCATTCGGTGAAAAGCCAGGGTTATATTCTCTCCAAGCGTGATCGGGACGGTCAAGAGTACCCGGAAATCGCCTATCTGGGTAAGAAGGTTCGTCCCCCTCTGTGTGTCTGTCCTTGTGTGGTTTTCTGATTCTACGCCCAATATTCACTACCGTATGCCACTTATTGTAGTTGCAGAATGAGACAGAGAGACAGACCTTAGTTAGCCATGAGCTCGAGATTACTCAGTGGTTGAGGCGCCGGATCGTCCTGGTTGGAATCCGACCCCGGTTTTCGATATCTTGTTTTTCCATACGGCCGCTGAAGCAGACAGTCTAGCCAATATCTTCCTTTCATCTCAGGATATCATAAACGATTGACCGCGTGGTTTCGAGGTGTCTAGCAACATCTGGTATAAAAACAGAGCTGCAGTGTTTTCTCTTTTGTGAACGATTCGCGCATGTGCTGGAGACATGGTGAGGATCATACCGAGGCCGTAAAACAACTTTCAAAATGCTTAGGTTAGTTTTCCACATACACTCATCTTGGTTGCTTTCTACAACTCGCTGCAACTGTTGTTGATTGGATGGGCAAAAGCATCATCACCAGGATAGGCTACGCTGCAGTTGTACCTCATCCAGCCAAACGAACGCCTGATGCACGCGATGGGGCATCGAATGTTGAGTAGCTAGGCTAAGCCGGCACGAATCGAGTACGTTTTTGCTGAGGCCTGCCGAGGGTCTCGGTGGCTGCATATGGTTCCAATTTCGCTGTGTCTAAACAACTGAATGAATGCGTTTCTTTTGTGGAAAATCGCCCAGGTGATTCTCGGTTTTCCGTGCTGACGGAAGCACGAACAAGTTGTCCGGCGCTTCTCTCTGTGCGTCTGCTAATAATGGAGGCCACCTTCCTGGACCGTCCGGAACGAATGCTGGAACGTGCTGTTTCACACGGCCACACGCACCTGACCGAATTGAAGCAGAATCCTTCCCTCTTTAAGGTTTGTCTGGTTGTATTTACGCATCAATTTCAATCTGTTTTTCCTCGCCAGTCATCCTTGGCCCTCGGACGTCCAAGTCAATTTTCTGTTGCAATTTGAATTTCACTATCCGTATATTTTCGAATTGTCCTCGGTTCGCTAGCTTTTTCGTAAAACCTAATTCGTGTAGGCTTCGAGAGATGAACGGCAAAGATGCCCACACTGTTCGCTTCTATTCAACTTCGTGATCGCCGAGGTAGTCAGACGAATGTTACAACCTTGGTGTTCTGCTGACGAAATCCTTGTCACTATGGAATATGCAGACGGTATCGTTCTTGCTTTCGAAGGAGAAAAGAAAGTGCGGACGTTTTTGATGAACTGTTCAAAGTCATCTCGTTTTTTGGCTTGCAATTCACACCGACAAAGTGTGAGGTGATGCTCCTGGACACGCAGTCACTGAACACCACTCACCATCTAACTGGAGCCACTCGAGTTGATAGAGAATCTTACGTATCTTCAAAGTTGTACAAGTTCCGACTGTAGTGTGAGGTCAGTGCACGAATCTAGGACTCAAGTCGCGTTTGCTATTGACACCTACCGACAAAGCGGCATATCACTGAATCTCAAGACCGCTACGGTTGTATGTTTGTAAGGCATGGCCTATGCGAGCAGTGGGACTGAGACGTTTTCAGGTCTTCGACAGCCGTTGTCTCAGAACAGCGACCGGTGTAGGTTGGTTCCCGAAAGTCCTTAACGAGACAATCAGAAGGGCGTCCAGCACCAAAAACTACGATGATCTATTGCGCATGCCGAAAAGTGCTGTCTTCTGTACCCTGCTCCAAGTGACGCAACTGAAGAGATGGTCAACCTTTGGCCTGATAGTGAGACTTGAAGGCGATTACGAAAAGTCAGGGTACTTTCGGTGAGAATCACCTTCGAGAATGGGATCTACGTGATTTTTCCGGTGCATGGTTGGACACGCTCCTAGATGTAGCTGCTAATCGATATCAATGGCATTCTTGTTATCAGAATGTTTGAATGACCTTCTGAAGATGTAGGTACGTCGGAATGATTTTGGTAGACTAACGCTAAGTCCCTTCTCTATCCACTTTTATTTTTTTGCAATAAGGTTTTCAGATGAATGATGGCCGTATGCCATCGAAGCACCAGCGCTGAACACTGATGTTGTACTTTCGATAATGATGTTCTGCTTTTTTTAGTCTATTTGAACTCAGATGTACCACATACAACTCGAACAAGATTGAATCCGCCTTGCACCATGGTAGCGTTGCTAATAGATGTAATCCTACTCAAGCAGTTCGAAACCGTTCCTGAGCTGCTCTTGAAATGTTGATCATATTATTTACGGTAAAACTGATTGTTCTCCCTTCATCTATAATTTGCGAGGATCAGTCAACCGAACTTAGATAACAGAAGGATGCCGTTCGCCCCGTTTTCCTTCTAGCTCGCGCGAACTGAACAGTAAACGCATCGTCGTTGTGCACAACCTATAAATTTGTCATTTCTCATTGCTATTAGAACCAGCGTAGGGGACCGGTTGTGTGTGTGTGTCACTGCTTTGATTCTGTACGAGCGATGGCTCAAGTGGTTGGAGCGGGAAGTTACTGACCGAAAGGTCCGTGGTTCCAACTCGACCTCTGCCTCTCGACTTCCCCTGTCTAGGCTTGGGCAACTTGGCAGTATCCCAGCCCTCGGGTGGCATGGCAGCTAGGCACCGAAAGGGTGTTAAAGCTGAACAGTTTTTTTTCTGTACCACAAAAGTGTGGGGATACAATTTCTCGAAATAGAGGTAGCTCAGGTGTGTTTACTGGTGGTTGATCAGATGGCAGTTGGTCTGTTCGCCTAGCTTGGCAATTGGCTTGCAAACGTTTCTTCCCCAGTCGAGGAGATATCGTCAGTGCCCACTGCGAGGTTAGGTAAAACCGGACCCCATCTTCTGATGAACAACTGGGGATCAGGTCATCTCGGTCTGCGAACAGTCATTGTATTTTAACGATATTCGGCTTACACTGTTCAGTTTTCCTGTGCAGATAGGTGACAGTCCGTTCATTTTCCTGTTCTTTTGCACAGTCTGTAGAGAACATCTATCTGATTCACTTTTCGGCGAGGTATAATGCTGACCAGATTGCTAACCTCACGCGCACTGGAATTCCCCGCTGGCTGGCCGACCGTATTGTTCCATCTCTTTGTGCGCAGAGGTGTTTGACACTTACTTAACGACTCGGATATCCAACAGATCCACCTATTCTTGTGTTTGACTAACTCTCGATTGGCTTCTGACATTTTTTTTACACAGAGTTCCTTTGCCTTAAGTGGATTTATATGCATGTATTACGGATTTCTGTTGGCTGTCACCAGAGAAAAATAAAACAACATTACTGTACATGTCTACTCTTGTCTTCCAATGTCAGCACATCAAGAAACCAATGGAAGGTGAATCAGAAGCTTTTCCGAACATTTTGTTCAGTTGGGTCGATACGCAAAAGGGGTTGTCGACTGGATATGAGACTGTGCTTACTCATAAGTAGTTTAACAAAACTCGATTTTTCTGGTGCGACCAGCTGACAGAATTTGCCGCATTTCCATGAATTTCACAGAACCCACGTTATTAGCTCGATTCCTCTCATGTAATTTCTAGATCCATTGGTGCATAATTCCGGCGCTGACAGTTCAATATGTGCATGGGAACCTCTCATGTGAGGCCAGCTCCCAGGGGAGCTAAACGGTGAATACTTCACAAGTTGCAAATAAAACTCTGACCTGGCGAAGCCAATTTCCAGCACCAGCGAACGTTCTTATACTATATTTTCACGTGGTTATACACGGATGAAAGCGCGGTAGTATCTGAAGTTGCATCCTCAACTCGGGCATTAGGCTTAGAGCGGAACACGTTGGCTAATCTGTTCATGCGAAACCGCCACATTTTTTGCCGCTTCTGGGCAACCAAATCGATCTCTGATCACTGTCAAGTGGGTGTTGATGCTTTTGCCTTCACTTCATGTCGGAATATTTTGCCACAGAAATACACAAGCATGACTCTAGCTCGGTCATTTACCTCCAACCGATCAGGATGAACTTCGGGTGTCTGATGATGTGGCAACTCGTGGCATCCACGATATTAGAGTTCCACTCGGCCTTAAGTGCTCCACTTTGCTTGTTTTCGATAAATGGTAGCCTGTACTGTTCCACTGATTATCTCTGGATGTACCATCACAAATGGAATCAGTCGACCACTTTTGTTTGTTAGCCAAGAAAGGTGCACTGTATGCGAACATCCCGCAGTTGATTCGGCCGCTCTAAACCGGCAAGCGTTACGCCGGTTGGACGGATGTGTCGCGAGCTGGCTACTGACCAAACGAAGGCATGCGCGGATTGATCGGAATGTGAGCCAATCAGAGTCGAGCATTTCTGGCTCGGCGCTCCTTGCGCCAGCAGGAATATTCCAGCGTAGATAATTGTATAAATACACCTGTAATGATTCTTCTGTGCTTCCATGAAGGGCCGTCTCAACCTACCATGCTTTTTGATATGCGATGGTGGGCGAGAAAGGAAGCCAAAAAGCAACATGGGAGTTGCACTGCGGTCTACAAAACACAACACTTGCTTCCCTTTCATGTGAGCTGACTAGGGACCAATCATTTCCGTTCCCCTCAGAAGGCTTTTATAGCTCGAATTTCACGAGTTGAGCTACTTAGACAGATGTCCAGCCTACCACGTGATGGCGGGGACCATTTGGAGGATATATGGTGCATTGCGAAATAGGCTATGTCCGGGCTGTTCGTCATAATCGGTTCAAGAGTGGGTACCGTGAAGGTAGGCTTCTATCACTGGTGCCAGAAAACCATACCAGCAACCATTCACGTTCACAGAGCACGTAAAGCACTCCAACGTCGGATACTTGGGAGTCTAAGATATGATAAAGGCTTAGGAGATGGAGTGGGCTTTTGCCACAACGATTCCAGCCGACCCGATCATTCCGACTTGGGAAGCCTACTGTTCATTGGATCACTGAAGCGCTGTCTTGAGTGACGAGTAGAACACTTCGGGGAACAACTGAGCTAACTTTAAACGCACACGTAAGAAGCGTAGAATAAACCGGAATGGGATCTTGACACCAGTGTATCATCGGAGACGGAGATGAGACGTGAAATTTGACTCCTTAGGCGTGACAAAGCTCCCAGCCTGCTTCTTCAAAAGCGGGTGGTGAAACACCGATAGCTACTCTTTCAAACCTGCATATTGAGCGCGAGTTTACTGACCGGAAGTTCCGTTGTTCGAACCTGACCTATGCATCTCGACTTCCCCTGTCTAGGCTTGGGCAACCTGGCAGTATCCCAGCCCTGGTGCTTTCTTATGGCAACGTGGCAGCTAGGCACCGAAAGGGTGTTATAGCTGGACGATTATCTTATTTTTGAACGATTATATGGAACCAGGACGTGATATTAAGGGGGCGCAGCGCTTCCGTTGTCATCCAGATCTTCACAGTGTGGTCAAAGAATCTCCCACGAAAACTACCATAGTATCCGCCCAATAAACATGGCGTCCACGACGATCTGTGACATTATCTTTCGCAGATTAGTAGACGACCCATGCAACGGTGTATACTACTGATGAAGCATGCAAGTAGTCCAGTGTCCAGGCTCCGTATCTGACGGAAGGTGAAGGGTACTATGGAGATTATGGAATTGCCTTGCAGTGTTCATTTATGATTGTTTAATGTTCGAAGAACGTACGGGAAAGTTCAAGAGAACGCTAATGCTAGCTTGTGGCAGATATAAAAAGATAAGGACGTTATGTTTTACGACTCAAGTACAGTGCTTCAGGCGGATTTGTTGTGCACAACAGTTAGGATTTCCCTGAGCTGATATTTGTTCGGAATGAAGCTTGTTGGATCGACATGACACGGCCGAAAGTGCATACCGACAAGGAACCACAGAATAACTTTTATGAGGTGAAGAATCGACTGGATATCATTTTGTCCTGGATACAGGAAGATGTTTTTCAATTCGAATTAACGTGGTGGGGAGGGGTCTCACCCGATAAATAGTCACTAACTTTTGCCCCCTAAACAGGTTGGGTAGTCATCCTCTAAATTGGAACCACGATTCTGACACAATGGTTGAGGTGATTCACATTCCCGGAACTTTAGTCCCTCTTTCCTCCGCGATCTCTTCGAGTAGGTCATACAACCTGATCACCTCATACTCCAGGGTCTAATCGAAAATCTCTCTTACACTGTGAGGTTTTGTATACAAAGAAATCCACTCCTCAGGACTGTCTCCTGGGGGATGGGATTTTCGATACGTGCTGATCAGGAACCCATGTTTTCCGTCCTAAAATTTCCCATTTTCGGCGCCAGCGTACATGATTTTCAACGGTACACTCCGCGGTTCTCCATCCTCTCTGTTTTCGGTTGAAGCTTACATTTTTTCGTGAGTTTGTTCATTGACATTGTCTGAAATCGTCTCAGTTGGCGGAGTGCATCTCCTTTGGTACGAATCACACCGGCATACACACGAAATAGTAACAACAGGTCCTTCTGCCTAAACTGATTAATACTGAGTGTAATGAACACTGTTAATGCCTTCTATCTATCCCTAAGCAACCCCCACAGCTACTGCTATAGCCGATATGTTTGACCTGACTGCAGGTCATGTGAGGATCATTTTTATGGTGAGAACAAACCCTGTAATGCGCCATTTGCATCGATCGATTTCCCGTCGAATGTCCACTCTATGGAAATCTCAGTGCACTTGTTCACAAGTGGTCGGTGCACCATATATGTCCGATTTATTTCTCCCGTTGAAACGTAGTCGGGCGCATGGGAGGGAGCGCTTATTGTGGTATCCTACGATCACTTCAAAGCGGGAAGCTTAGAATGAGTGCATTTACAAAATGAGCCAAGCACCCAAACCTTATAGCGAGGAAACCCCTCAAAGGTAGCTCGGTGTTGATAACACAAACACCTAACCGGGATTTGCTTAGTTCTATTCCAACCATGATTTTTGCATGCTCATGGCTAACGTTAGACAACCTAGACTCCGAGATGATTTTTTGTAACCGAACCTTCTTTGGCCAATTTGCACGAGACCCACTCTTCTGTTGATGGAGTCGCTCCGTTCGATCGCGAATTATTGATTTCCACTGTGAGGACTGTTTTAGGTGCTCATTTTCGAATATTTCCTGGGCACTCAGCTGAGAATATCCGGGTTGGACTCTCGTTAGTGTACTGTTTGGTACGACTACACCACTGAACCGAGCGGAAAATTTGGTGACAAGGGACACCCATCTGCTCCCGCTCACTGGTTGACTGGCATCGCACTCACCTGCGTCGAACATACCTTCTTGGAACAGAATGTCTGAATCAATTTCAAGGCGCAACCAGCTTGTTGCGACCACAACGCGACTGCACTAGTGATTAGCTGTCATGTTGTACGACAATCAAATCAAAGACTGCGTCACTGCCTAAACTATCCCAAACAAATTACTCACCTAAGCACGTCATGTGAGCTGAAACGTATAGGTTACATTGTATCCAAATATACAAATAAATAAAAATGTACACTTCATCCAAAGGACAAAAATCAAACGAAGCCTATTTCGAAGCGATGTTGTTTGCAGCGGATCTCCGATCTTGCTTCCCAGATTCCGGTCTGCACTGCTTCCTTTTTGTATTGAAGCAAGAGCTTTTTGCTCTTGCCCGCTGTAGCAGCATTTCCGCGTACTGAAATACAATAGTAAGAGAGAGAGTCTTCGCGTCAGTGAGAACAGGTGCTGTACACAAGTGGTTGTGCACTGCAGGTCGCTCAACGATGACGTGTAATCAAATACGGCATTCGTCAAAACACGCACCTAAGGCGTACTATGATACGTTTCAAAGCCTGCATCCGAAAGCACAAAGCTTCTGGCTTGACGAGGCAATCTGGACCGGAACAACTGACTGAAGCAAATACTGGTGTGGCTTAGTGTGGCACATTTGTACATCCTATTGGGCTTGACGGAGTGACTGAATGAAGCAAGCGACCACATTTGGTGCACAACAGTTCAATAAGCTCTCATATGTATTCCAACGGCGAGCGGGTTGTACGCATTTATCGACCAACAACAGCTGGAACAAACGTACCGTTGTTACGTGGTTAATAGCTGATACACTGAACTTTAGCTGAACTGAGTCGGTTCCTTCCACCTAACCATGAGTCGGATCATGGCCACCCTGACTCACTGAGGTCTCCCAATCACTCGAATTATTGAAGCTAGGCTTCGGAGTGTGTAGTAGCTGTTTCGGTGTGTCAGAGAGTTTGCGCGTGTGCGTGTCCGTTCGTCGTTCCACCATCGATCTGGCGTGTGACTTGAGTGGCTGATTGGGTGCGTGTCCGATTGATTGGCTCGTGTGAGCGCTGTGGGTTGACTTGATATGTACTCAGTTGTTTGCTGACCCGCCACGAAAGCGGACCAAGTTGGCCGCGTGTACACAATACACCCGTGTCAGTACTTACGTGTTCTTCTGACTTACTGTGAACTACAATAGAGTGACGTGCCACAACGAGATCGACTGTCTGCTACAGAGAAGGGGAGGATCTCAGCCTTTCATGAAATACATGTTAGTGCACGTGATAAAAACGGTCCACAGGCGTTCTAAAACATCATCCCCGGACTTAATATGTAACCGCATTATAGAGACGGAAACAAAGTTGACTAAAACACCCTCGAACAACGGCTTGGTCATAAGCTCGGTAGCCAGCACGGTTCACCTAAGCACGTGAAGTTAGAAGAATATAGGGTATCAGCAGTCACGTGATTATTATCCTCACACTGACCCACGTGCTAGCAGAACTCTGAATGCCGTAGTGTTCCTTCGACTTCTTTTGCTTTTTTACTTTAGACACGTGTATATCACCTCGATTTAGAATCATAAATTACCCGTCCATTCTTGAAAACACGAGGTTACTAGGCTTTCCTACTTACATTATTAATTTTTCCGGCAATATCTTGAAAGTACGCTGCAAATGAGTAACAAGAGTGAGCGTAAGCATCAGCAACCTTAAGTACTCAGGCCTGCTCATGAGATTAGCCTTTGAGTCGTGTGCGGGGTCGTAGACTGAGTATGAAGAACACAAGTCTCCAGCCTTCATTCGCTACTGGACTAGCTAGTTGGTGCTGCCTTGGTTCAGAAACTTCTGTCAACACACATCTAAGCCTTATCTGTTATCGCGCCTTGTTACACTGTCCACTTCAGCTTTGTCTATGATACCGCATAAGTTTGGTCGCCACTATTCGGGCTGGGAAAATTCGAAGTGATCTAGACGCTCCAGGGTTCTCACAACTTTGTGTGACAGTGAGTGATGTGTAAACGAATAATGTGGTTCAAAGGACACATGAATTTTAATCTGGAATGTAAGCAGCGCAGACTGAGTGCTCATCTTCGCGACAAATAGTGCTGAATCGGAAGGCAAAACTTCTACCCTGGGACAGGACAAGCTCTTCACCAGTCGTCATAACCACGCTATTGGTTTTTGAAACAAAGTGCTCGTTGAGCGAAATCGACTTAGTAGCCATTGTTACTTCTAACTGATGTCCAACATTCTGAGCTTCCTACACGAAGAAACCAGGTTAACTAAAGATCTTTAATCCACTGGATGGCTTGGGTCCAGGGTTTGAGCTGTCACTTTTCAGTGAACTAACGAAATCTATATTTTTGCTCTCTGCCCCGTCTTTCAAGAGGACGACAATGTTGACTGACCACCGTTAATAAACCACTGGAACAGAAGCTCTTTCATGTCGACGGATTTCTGCGTCCTGCTACTCGGACGACTGCAGATTACCAGGTACTGCACGTCTGTCCTTAATGTCACAGTGTTGTTACGTAGCAGACGAACAGCGACTTGGTCACGTGGCATGTATGTTTGTATATATATATATATATAAACCATGTTCTTGCGACAGTGGTCCCTGCGGAATTCATGTGTCGTTGTATTGCCTATGCATTCACTGCGAATCGTTTGATTGCGACGGGGTTCTCATTCTACGGACACAAAAATGTGCGGTTGACCTAACAGTGTCTGGTGGCGTTCACTTCCTTCCGCGTGAGTTGTTGTCTGGTTTATTGTTTTTTTTCCACTCATTTGTGAACAGGAGACAGGATGACCACAATGAGGGTGGGATAACTGAATGAGGGACGAAATATTAGGCAACTACTCAGGCCATGTGCTACGCGTATGACCACGTTCACTGCCACGGCTGTTCGATCCAATCAGCGAAGTTTTCAGTGTCCATGCGGTCTGGAGATCCGAACCGATTATGTCCGTCTAGTGAGTCAAGGCGGGTTCTCTAGGCCATGATTCCCCCATCGATCGAAACAAAAGCTTGGTGCTTGAGGCGAGTGACGCTGGATACGAGACAGAAATGGAAGGCCGGTCTAAGGAGGTTGTAATGGAAAATTCTTTCTCGGAAGCCTACAGATTTTACTTTGAAAACTCTCTTGTAAAAATTTGCGTGTTGCTGCAAATTCTTGATGACCTGATGAACTAATGGTGTACATCAGGCCTCTCCTTATTGTTAAACATAAAAAGCAAACAAGAAGTTTGATCACGTGATACGAAAAATAGCCCTACTCATAGTGTTTTCACGTGCGCTGACTGATATGCCAACTGCTTTGTTATCAGGCTGTCCAGAATGTATATCGGTCAGTCTATTTCGTACGACTATGGTACTTTAATCGCACACTTGTGGGGTAAAAAATGCAAACGCTTATTCAGAATACACCCCATTGGTAACCTTTGAGATAAAGCTTATTTTGGTTATAATGGACTGATGAGTCAGTCGTGACAAGTGGCCAAAACCCATTCCGGTCTTGCTACGCTTTCTCCAGCCCAGATTCTGACAAGCAGCTGCATGAAAATTTGAGCTTTGCTTTTATATTTTGACTTCCATAACGGCTGTTGCGTTCAGTTGAGCGTTGAACTCATCATTATATGCTTCCGGTTTTATTCCAATCTTTTAACAAAACAAGGGTCCTCTAAGCCTTCAGTGAAAAATGTCTTCGTTCGCACTCTGAAGCTGTCGAAAAAAGACACTTAAAAAGAGTGCTTTGCATCCTGTGTCCTAGTTTCAAGTTAGCAGACAAGTGCAACTCACTTGGCGTGACCGAATTAAGCCGGGAGAACAACCTGTGGCCACAATGCGGCCCAGTGCATTAGGGACGTGACCGTCACCTTGAACCGCCTTGTTATAACAGTGTACCACATGGGATTTTGCGACTTCTGAGCGAAATGCGCGGTAGCAGTGAGCGCAGCGAAGTAAGCCTGTCAATTGTGGGGAGTAAGGAGAAACACCAAAACTGGTTACCAAAGACCAATAAGGATGTTGCGAACGCGCAGCTAGTCAGATGGGGTGTGCTTATCTACGCTTATATATTTCACGCTACTCGCGAGTAGTATGTGCTCCAGTAATTACGACGGCTGAGGCCAGTTGGTTCGTCCCGGACTACAGCGGGCAACTCGCTCTCTAATGGTGTGGATAACTGTCGGAACAATGAGGGAACCCGTGCTCAGCTTAAATTTATTGGAACCAGTGAGAGTCACCTGATATCAACTGCAATAATCTCTATTTATATTTCACGTTGTTTTGCAGGAGAATAGCGTTTGGTCTACTACTGATTAGGAAAGCGACTGTTTCCAATGCCTAGTCACAAGCAAAGGACCGTTTATTAGTTGTACACTTCTGAGTAGTCTTAGAAAAGAGAAAACTGAATCACAACTTACTGGGGTCGCAGAGGATGGGAAGTAGGTCTGCACGGCCATACTCTTTGCCAAGTCCACAGGAGGGTCGTCGCCTGCGACCATTTGCCAACAGGTATGCTTTTAGCGGGTGCATGCTACCGTTCCGTTTTCCAACTTGGAGTGCCGTCAGAATGCGCCGGAAGCGCTGGATCCATAAGTCGTCTGCGGGTCACGGACGCATGGGTAGGAAGACGATAAACGTGAATTTAGTTGAAAAAGAGATCACATTAACGAGTTTGACGTTCAGTTACATGTGAAATTTTAGTAAGAACGTTGGACAGCTAGACCCTAGACTAGTGATCTACTATTCTTCTTGTGGCAACAGTAAACTACCACCTTATGAGCGTTCCTATGTTTCTGACGAAGGAACCGACTTAGATGGGGACAATTCTAGGCTTACTCGTGGGGTCAAATGAATCTTAACACCAAATGGAAATCGATATGCTTTATGAACTATCCAACTTAGCTTATGGCGTTCCGATGGTTCGGACTATTTTTACTTCGAACTACGGCTACACTTTCACATCTTAACCAATCTGGATGGATTAAAGTGGTTTTTCTGATCAGCCCATGCGAATTGTTTGTCAGTTATATTTCATCATCATCCTCATCATCATCATTATCATCGACAGATGACATCAGGGCTTCGCTGCCGTAGATGAACCGAACAGCCACTCCAATCCGTGTTCGCCATGTGCACAGGTAACGTTTATATCTTGCTGAGTTTAAGGTGGTGAACTATCCGACGATAAATTCTGCTGTATCCACATAATACAGCAGCGTGAATAAAGGCGAGACTCATACCTTACTGGATTTGTTGAGGACCGATCACATCTTACCTCTCGAGGCACTTGAGTGCCATTCAGCGGAGTTTGTATCATGAGTGTTCGGGTGAAGAGGCGAGAGATCCGCGTGTTTTGGACCGGTCGGCCCACCATGACTACCTGCAAACTACTGACATAAAATCTCCTTGGAGCAGCTTCACAAGATCTGTATTCACCTCAAGCCCGTTTGAGAAGTCCTGGTTTTACCTTGGGGCGATTCTTCTGATTCGCCCATATCAAGGTGGAGAGGTACTGAACTCGGCTCCGCTTTTATGGGAGCCCGTTGGCACTACGGGACATGTACCTTGGATAACTGATATGCGAAACGGTCGTGTTACCAGTGAAAGGGGGAAAGTGACCCTTTGCTGCGAGGTCGTTTGTTAACAAACACGAACTAAGCCGTTACAAGTCATTATAGAAGAAAGTAAACATCTCATGTGCACATAGTCTTTAAAAATTGAACATTCTCATTCGTCCTCTTGGGTGCTCATTGACTGGTACACACTGGCAAACGAACACTGCAAAGCGGCTCCACAACTTCCGCACTAAACTCCACCTTCCATCAGATGCGTGGCGGAGCTTGGCCAGTAACCATAGCCTACTCGCATACTTCATCAGTAGTATGCACCATTAGTCCAGCATTCCAGAGCACGTACTGGACGCATCTGAATCACCACATCTAAACAAGTGAACATTATTTTGCTTGAGTTATGCGGTCGTTATATCCGACAAGAGCAACCTAGGTCCTTTATATTTCCTGAAATAATTAAGGTCATTCCAGATTCATATCCAAACCTCGCAAGGTAGAACCAGACTCATAGTAATTAATCTATTTTGGACGTCCGATATCATCCGCTTGGTTTCAGTCTTGTGGCTAGTGACCTACCAATCCACCAGGTCCCTTTCCTCTGGGGGGGAGGATGATGTGACCAATAAAAACCTTGGTTAAACACTATTCGTGAGATGTAAAATAAACTTGGAAATCAAAATAACAGGCAAAACAGAGATGTATTTATTAAAACTAACCGGAGTCCACCCCATTTGCATCATCTCCGAGGTTACACATTTCTTCCACATTTGGTTCTACTGCGAAGGCATGAAGCGCAAGCACAGGCTCCCTTGGTTTCTGAGCTGTGTGGGAAGGAAACAACCTTTTGGTTACTCACTCGAATTTACTGTTCACGTGACGAGTAAAACAGTTACCTGGCGATACAACGAATCACAGATAAGAGTGATCAGATGGCTTGTTTGAAGAAATGTGAGGTCCAGCGGTTGATTCTGATTTCCATGGAAAATGTAATTGATTGGGATGAAATTTTTCGAACAAAGTCTTTGCCGTTCCAATTTATGCGGTATAAAAACCGCAGCAAAAACAAACAAAGCCAGTGTAAGCAGAGAACCAATTTGGTCGTAACAGTTTGATATCCAAAGGCAACTCAGTTTTCGGGAGTCACAGCTCGACGACCGAGAAAGCTAGTCGAAATATAGGAACGGTATCACCGTGTTTCACCATGTTTTGTATTGCTCAACCAGTCTTTCAAAAATGTAATGAATGCAGCGACTTTAACTCGACAGTTGATGGGTGCCAATTGAAACCAAACCCGGAAATTACAGAAATGTGGATTGAATCAGTGTATGTCAAACCAAAAACCCAAGAACAATAAATGGCATCTCGATGCTTTAAAGTGACTAGCAACGCAAGTGGCCATATAGCCGTCTGTTGAAATCCGTCTGTCTATATTAAAGAAGCCATTCTCTCTCTCTCTCTCTGTTTTACCAGGCTTAGTATCATATGTTGGCCAGGTAATCTGGTCAGTATAAAATCCCGTGGAATAATGCGCATCTATTTTTAGAAGTTATTCATCATTTAGCCATATATGGCCACATGAAATCACAACACTTAGTAGTCAGACTAAGAAACTGTACTCATTTTCCACACATGAGCAGTAACTTTTGTCATTCTTGTACTCTCAATGAATCAATAACGGCTGTTGATATGATTTACTTATAAGGTCTGGAGAACTCTTCAGCCTCCTCAGCCTTGTAAGTAACGTTGTGATCGCCGCATAAGGTCTGAGAGAACTGACAACCTCCTCTGGTTATCCACGGACCAGTCGAGTCGCATTCATCCATCTCACTTTGCTCCGACAAAGTCCGAATTCAGTCATTGCATGCCTGATGTCCACATGGAAGGATATAGATAAACAGTGTGCTCACACTTACACAAGGGAATAAGACCAATTTCCACGAATGCTGTGTACATCAAAACATGATGATCAGCTGAGTGTTGTTTCTGATAATTTACCGCAAATCCACCTGGTTCCGGGAGATAGATGTTCCGACAGAAAAAAAATGGCTGTCGGCCTACTTGGTGAATTTACAATTGCAATGGAGGGTGAACAAACACCGACTCCGGTTTCTCTGTCTCATATTTGTAGACTACATACAATCCCGAAATGCTTCATTTTGAGTGTTGGTCCATGAATTGTTCAGCTCAAATTTCACGTGATTATTGATCAGATAAACTTGATAGGGACGCCCGAGCGTGGCAGTGTGGCCGAGTGGTCTAAGGCGCTGGTTTTAGGCACCAGTCCGAAAGGGCGTGGGTTCGAATCCCACCACTGTCAAGCCTTTTCGGAGGGAACGGGTACGGGACTTTATGTCGCAAATTGCGTTCTGACGCTAAAACTAAGATCAGCATTAGGGGATTTGAGGCGTCCTCATGGCTCACTGACCAAAGTCATTCAAGCGGAGAGTACGTCGTATTTGTTACTGCCACCATCCATACCACTGGGAGTATACAGCGCAGAGATGTGTTAAAACACAGGGCGAACGAAATCACTCATCTCATCAGGAAGGAATTGACTTGAGGCTCTTAAGGGAGTTTTTCTAAGTAGCAGACGAAGAGACGACTGGATTGATCAACCACCACCCAGACACATCGTTATTCAACGACTTTCAACTACACTTACTACGGTTTACTTCATCTTAGACATGGTGCACTGGCCCAACCTATAAACGAGTTAAACGAACTGCCACAATGGTCGCTCTTCGTAAGCTACGGAAAAATTAGACAACAGACGAAATGTTTGGACACGTACTGTGGGATGACAAGCGCTGAAATTGATTTCTGAATTTGAAACCTATTTCGCTCGACATCTTTAAAGAAACACGTAGTTTTATTCAGTTATACCCACTGGTGGATGAACAAATGGTCTTTGGTCTGCCCGCCGACCTTGACAATCTAACCACCAAGCTCGGCGGGCAGATCAGTGGTAACCTGACCAACAACCAGTAAACGCATCCGAGCTACCAATATGTAGACACATTGAAAATTACCCTAAGTCTTCTCAGAGAATCGATCAAGGCGACAGTTTTGTCCAAAAATCTCGGATGCGACCCAGTTGTGTGGTTGACTCTCCCAATGAACCAAGACTTCTCATCTAGCTGTCTATTCCTTCCAGTGGAACATGTCCACTTGTGGACCATGGGAAAAGAGGGTGACGAAGAGGAATCCTTGGAGATTTTAAACAGTTTCTACTGGTATCCACGGGTTCCACGGGACCATCGCAGTTCAAGGCGAGGAAGCACCAAGTTCGACTGATGAGTCGTCAAATTACAAAACAGCACGCTTGAATTTTCCAAGTGTTGTTTGGTGGACATACCCATTTTACCTTTGGTCTGCCCTCTGAGTAGTCCTCAAATACTTCCCAGATTATATTCTTTGCACTGCACTCTGCTTTTAAAGTCGGGAGTGTCAACACTCTATATTGTGTCACTCAAGAAACACGCACTGCCTCTCGCGTTTATAAGATTTGATGACCTTGAACCATTGTTCAGCTTCTGTCCTTGAGACGTGAAGCACACGGTTACTCAGGACTGCATAGTGTACTCCCACCTGGTTGCTTCAGTACTCACAGCGATTGGGAATCTTATCTGTACTTTCATCAAGGTCCGATAACGGCTTGACTCATTAGAGCAGAATGTACTGGACAAGCGGTGACCGACCGAACCACGTGATCCTGGAAGATTGGCTGGCTCTGTGGGACCGAAGTGGTCTGTCATACTACATCGGTGGATCACATGATTAAGTACTACTGCAATGTTCTCCGCCTTGTTTTCGTACAGTTCTTAAAAGTCGAACCGCTTCAGCTACTGTCCTGTTCAAGATAATGCTCCTGAATAGAATGCTATTTGAAATATTGATTCTGAACGCTTAGAACAGAAGTTGAACTTTCTTGCGTTGCTCACAGCCTGTTCGATAATGAACGTCGATAGGCCGTTGGCCATAGGGGTGTACAATACGGAAGTTGCTATGAGCAACTACTCATCCCAGCAACTTAACTGGCGACTTGAGGACAATAGGTGCCAGCAGTATGTGAAATCATTTTATGATTGTCATGAATTGACAGGAATTCGCTATGATGGACTGAATCGGTCACAATAGGGGGGGGGGGGATTGCTTAACGGAATATACTACTCATAAGGTTGTTGAAAACTCTCTGATAGCCCAAGACCGGTTTCATCTTTCTTGGAGCTCATGGGATGCACGCAATCTCCGAGTTTTCGTCAAACTTATGTTCTACTTGAACGCCAAATCGTACGCGATAGGCGAACTACCGTTCAGCTGTCACACTCTTTCGGCGTCCAGTTGCCATGCCACCAGAAGGAAGCACGAGGGTTGGGATACTGTCAGGTTGCTCAAGCCTACACAGGAGCAGTCGAGATGCTGAGGTTCGTTTCAAACCACAGGCGTTCGGGTCGGTACGTTCGCATCTTAACAACGGAGCTATCTCAAGCTCAATCTGATGAGTATTATGTTCTTCCCCGGAAAATATGTTGCGATATCTCGAATGTTGCACCAACCAAAACGTGAGGCGGTAGGACGTTTATTTGTAAAATATCACAAAAGACAGTTCAGCTGGGATGCAGCTGAGCCTCTCGTTAAAACCAATTTGGTGTGAAGTGAGTGTATTTCACCAAAGAGGTGTTTATTTTACGGGGTAAGGTCTTGATGGTTTTACTATAGAACGAGGCATGAGACATGAAGCTCAGGTTTGATCAAACAGACCGGAAAACACTCTATGAAACCAATAACTGAAGTGGTATTAACATCTTACAAACGGACAATAAATCGTTCACATATGAGCATGAGCAAATTTCGGTCGGATGTGTAGAACTCAAATGCAGCAACAAACTTACACGTTTTGGTGGTCGATTTTCGAAAACTCTGCCCGAAGATCCGCTCGAAAAGTTCGTCTAGGGATGCATCTTTGTACATCCTGTTTGCGTCCCCAGCTGATTTTGGAGTTGGATTCGTTCTGAAAGCCAAGGAAATTTATGGATACATATGATTCATATAAGAGCCTGATAACGTGGAAAACGTACTTGAAACCAGATCAGTGACGGTTGCAAGCCACTCTGGTGGTTGATCAGATGGCAGTTGATCTGTTCGCCGAGCTTGGCAAGTGGCTTACAAACGTTTCGTCCCCAGTCGAGGAGACATCGTCAGTGCGCAGCTGAGTAGGTCCTACTCAACTGCGCACTGAAATATGGCGGTAACAGAATGTCCTGTGCTCGGGCTGGCCTTTGCAGTCGGGTGAATATGGTTGACAAATCGAATCCATATAAAGTAGTCCACTCGAATTTCGTACTTCTCAACACGTCCCACAAAATTATTACGAACACGAGGGTATGGTCTACGCTGATTTCTACTGTGAATCCCAGGCAATCGGCAGTTGTTTCTCTTACTTGCTTGACTACTCATGAGTAGCGTGACTTACGTCTGTTTTTTTATGACGCCGTCTTGTTCCCGCCTACGGTTTGCTAACACATTAATTACTAATGTCAATAATTTGTTACCTGTCCGTCCTCGCTTGCAGATTCGCATCGACTCTATCTATTTTCGAGTGTCTGATCGGACGGGAAATAAGGCCACCCGGCGGAAGGAGAAGGGAACTCGGACCACGCGGATGGCAGATGAGTCAACTCGACATCCCTGACAGCCTTATTTTTTATTAACTTTGTATTGAATCCTACCTGATAGTGTTTGCTGGGATTGTGTTTTAAACGGATCTAAGCGCGCATTGTAATTTGACATACAGCAAGTGCTACCCCGTCATGCTGTGAGCTTAAGACTGCAGTTATATTCGATTTATGCCAGACTCACCCGATACCTGCTTTTCCAGAGAGTTTCCATTTCTTTTGATTTGGAAACACCTCCTGATCGCACTGACCATCTTTTGTGCCGTTAGCCCTGTATATTGCCTGCTTCTACTCAGACAATTCGAGTCCCAAATCGTTAAAAAGCAACACCTAAGTACATAGTACGTATTAGTGCTTGCGGAAGGATAACTTCTTGTGTCCACGAATTCCTGCTGCTAGCCGAAATAAAGTTACCGTTTGCACTTTGGTTTAGCTCACGCGACCAAACATCCTATGATCTGATCACGAGTGGTCAGATGATCATGGGATAGGACAGTTGCACTATGAGTGATTGTGTAACGTTTATTCCACTTGCTGACGTATGATTTTAGAAACTAGCCACTTTTCAGACCGTAATTTGTAGAAGAGTATGGTGGTGCCTCAAAAAAGCGGACAGATCGGAAGCAAAAGCCTGAAAGATGTCAACTCAACTCTTCCCCCTAATACACTGTTCATAAGGTTGCTGAAAACCCTTCGACAGTCCACGACCGGTTTCACTCTTCTTAAGCCTCATCAGGTAGGCGCAGCCCCCGAGTTTCCGTCAACCTTATGTTCTACTTGAAACCACATTTACAGATTTTGACAAGTACTCTCATTTGCACGTGAATTTCGTTTTAACTTTGGACTCAACTGAATGCAGTCGAATCTTTCGTTTATGATATTCCGCGTAATACGAAGTGTAAGGCTATCCGAGAGCAACTACTCACGGAAATCAACGACCTTCTGAAGCTCACTAGTGAACTCTTTGCGGATTGACGAAAAAGTTGAAAATCGGAGCCTATTCGGCCTAAGTCACCGTTATGTGAGCAATCTCTGTCATCTGATGTGCCCAATAAAATCAGCAGCTTTTATCATAAAACAAACCGTCGGACACATGCTCAGTCGACATACTGCCTCTCCATCACTCCACACTATTCGCCAAGAATGCATATCAGCCAATCAGCGTTGGTGACCTGGCTCCTACAGGAATGCCAACACACCCAGTCGTCTACACTGTTTGGTTAGCTCAGCTCAGGCGTCCTGCGAATCTGTCGCTCTGGACAGCCTGTAGTTCCAACTAACGGGCCTCGAAACGTATACAAACAAGCCCACTTCAGATTCTGATCGATCGTTTCAGCTTAGGGTTTCTGTGTCATTCTTTGTCGCGCGATCTACCAGATCTTGAGACCCAAACGCCCAAGAAACAACATGTAAGGCACAACCCAACCATATGCTCCGCTGGGTGGTCTATTACGAGACGTTGTATACGGACCAGTTGAGAAAAAACACCCCTCCAACGTCCAATTAAAGTTCATTCTTCTTAACTGTAACCTAACTTCCGATTGCAGACACCTAGTCAGATTAAGTGAACTTATTTCCAAAGCCCATAAATTCCTTCAGAATGAGTTGAATAGTTTCTTTGGAGTGTGAAATCTGGTTTAAAAAGTCGGAATTGGAATTCGTGACAAACTCTAGTTTCTTCTCGAGGATTTCATTTTCTTGAAGACCCAGAACCAACAGGACCCGTGTAGTTTGCTGCTCCAGTCTGTGACAACCACTCAAAACCATCTTTTGGGATTCCCGTTGGAATCAGTGTAGCTCTTTCAGTCACTGTAAAAGTTCAAAAGTCTGTTTGTTCTCACCGGTACGCAACTCGTCAGAACGTTGTCACGACTGAAGCATGTTGCAGTGTTTGATCATTGAGCGTAAACAGACCATCAGATCATCGCATAGCTTTTAATGTAAACTGCATTTAGATTTGGACAGGAAGGGTGCTGTCGTTTCACTGCTTTCTTGGAGATAACCACCAAGGACCTTTTGAGCATGACGGCCCCAAAAGTCAGGGACTGCATGCAGTAGATAATATGCCTCGTGTATTTTCCAGTCCACAGTGTCATATTTTATTGTTTTCCGCACTTCCTGTTTAGGAATGCCAGCAAAAAGAATCAATGAATCATCCGAAACAGGTTAAAAAGTTCACTGAGCAGACTGTGCAAGCAGACTTGGATTAGATTTAGATATGTTTTAAGCCTTGTGGGCTTCGCAGCGTGCAGTGGCGTAAATCTCAGTCACTCTTAGCAAAATACACTCATTTGCAAACAAATTTGGTTTTGCGAGAGACTCACCTGGAACCCAGCTGAATCTCTCGTTTGCGCCTACCTGATGGGCCCCAAAAAGGGCGAAACCGGTCGTGGGCTGTCAGCAACCCTATGAGTAGTGCACTCAGTCACTCTTGTTTTTTGGTGTTATACATTGAATTATTGTTACTAGGCTGGATTGTACACTGAGTGAATAGTTTGCCACACCAGCACTATCATGGTCGAAACACTCGTGAAGTGCAAATGCAGCTTGTCGCTTACGACTGATCAGACCATGGTGTTGTGATGCGTTGAGTACATTTCGTACCTGAGTGTTAAGCGTACAATCAACCGGCGTGTCCACACCAGTAAGATAACAGAAACGGTGGAAGCGGTCGAGTTTCCACGTTGAACTCAAAACTCTAGGCCTGAAGAGTCTGGCAGGACGGCCAACAGAAGGCACAGACAAACAACCGTTGGGTCATTTGGAGTGAATACTTGCAGAGACTATGTGGAGTGGATCAGCTGATAGAAGCAACTACCCGGTCGAGTAGGGATCACTCGAATCAAAGCGTTCCATGTGTGGGTCACTTTTCTGTTACCTGTATTTGGCTCAGCTAAAAAACCGAAAGCTATTCTGATACGCATTCCTGAACAAAATGACTGTGACTTTTACGGTAAATGGGTTCTTCTACCTAGCTCTTGCACAGTGGCACAACCTCCGCGTTGTTACACGCTATTTAAACCACCGTTTCTAATGAAGCCCAGGTAGTTGACATAGTTCCTGTATTTGAAGCGAGTTTTGTAATTTAAAAAAGGGATTCAAACAACGACAGGCACGTTCCATTTAAAATTCAAGAAAAAAAGAACCTCAGCATCCTAATGCGATAGGATCGATAGGGCCTAGTTATATAGGCATGACTTTTGGGAGCTTTGTGGTTCGTTTTGGCTCTCTGCTTGCCCTTGCTCTCTTACTGTCAGGCGCAAACGCGCACCGAAACTGTTCTACCGCTCGCACTTAGGTGCTGCTATGGCCAAAAAGCCTAGCCCACACGCGAGTGGCCAGAAGATCGGAACGCTTGCAGGTACATCATCAAGGCGAGCACTGATTGGCCGGAACTGTAAACACAACGACCAATCACGGTCCAGTATCCGCCGAATGGCCGATGCCAGTGTCGCATCCAGAATGCATCGGAATTTCCAGATTGCTGTCGCCGCATACAATTTATATACGACGCGCTGTACGTGTTTTTGACTTGGGTTTTTGGGCATTAATTGACGTGCACCTTTGGTGACTGCTTTGGCAGGAACATTAGCTTGGAAGGTTCAGACCAAGAACTAAGCTGAGAAAATACTGTTATTACACTTACCATCCATTTCCTCTGCATGACAAACAGAAAATTAACGCATTTTGACCATCCCAGCAACAATTTCAACACTTGCGTAGAAGGCTGGGTAAGACGGTCTCCACACTCGCTAATGTTGATGTTTGGGTTTCCCTGAATACCATATACGGTTGGTCACTAGTCACGATAGACAACATTGTGCAATAAAGTGAGATGTTGAGGAAGCGTACAATAAGCTGTGCGAAAATGATATGTGTGGGCATGCTTTGACATTTGGTAAGGCAAGATATTAGAAACTACGGTTTTCCTTGCGTGACTAGGTTACAAAAGTCCATTAATGAAGTGGTCACATAAGCTAGACGACCAGACAGAGATTCAAATCGCAGGTTGGCCAATCAGAGTACGGGTCAAATAGCCAACCAATAGTACCACTCATTGGAACGACCAGTCACGATCAAGGACTAATCCCGGCCAACGAGATGTATATATGCACAAGCACAGCATTGTTCAACGCCTTCACACATAATCACCACCAGATAACGACGTGGCACAATCCACTTCGTCTTTCTGGTTTCACTTCAACTGGTGATGAAACACTGGCAACGGGTTCACCATGCTCAATGAACAGAACAGAGCTACGTGGGCATGTCCAAGTCACCTTCATGTGTACAGCAGTGATGACGTGGCGGGGTAGTAAATCACCCACCCTCATGACAAACTGTTCGACGAAAGGGGATGTTTTCGTTGTATTTTCTGTTTTTGGATAACTATTTATAGAGTCAGACAGTGCTACTCCTTTGGTTCCGTTTAGGGAGATCCAATGCGAAAAATTGCGAGCCCCGACATCGTTTCCAGGATGGAGTTGCATCCATTCTGGTGTGTTGCATATCTCAAAACGATAAACTGGTTAAAGTACCATCCTCGGGGACATATGAGGTTGGGTCAGTGAAATTTCAACACTACTGGTATAAGTTTATATACTAGTGCAGTATTTACACAGTAAGGCTCGTGCTGTTCTCCCTAGATGGATTATACTACTCGTAAAGTGGCTGAAAACCCTTCGATACCCTACGACCAGTTTCGTCCTTTCTGTTCTCTCACAGTCCCCGTCTAAAAATTGTATGCACTTCATGAAATACACTGATTTTAACACTGACTTGGTTTTGATAGAAGACCGAGTTGCGTCCAGTTTGGATTAAAGTAGAACGTCAGGTTGGCAAAAACTCGGTGAATTTGCCTACCTGGTGAACCCCAGGAAGTGCCAAACCGGTCATGGGTATTCGAAGGATCTTTAGCAACCTTATGAGTCGTGTGCTTCTCAAAGACTGCGGGACCTCCAATATCGTATCAACTAAAACATTAGGCGGCCTTGTTCAGCACCTTCAGTAGAATATCGCAAACGAAAGATTCGGCTGGATTCACATGAGTCTCTCATCAAAACTAAGTCAGTGAGCGAATAAGTGCTCTTCAACCTCTCTGTTGCAGCATAGATTCACCTCTGTCTGGTGTCTGTGTTCACGGAATGCTAGTATAACGAAGGTATGTGGCATGAACATTAACATGAGGGTCTTTGCCATCCATTCTCATGCAGCGGTATATTCGAAAACCTGTTATAGCCTGGCAACATATATGAGTGGATCACTTGTTCAGGTCACCAATTCTGTGAATGGCCCGGCGTCGTCGTAGGTGCTCCGGGCACGCCCGCATGAATGATATAATCGTTGTACGCTGCCAATCAGATTTGTGTTTTGCTAGCAAACGGTGACCTTGAACACCGGGATTTGAACGTATGGATCACCTGCTTTGAATAGCTATTTGATGCCGAATAATTAGGTAGTTTATAAGGGAGAGGTCAATTAAAATGAGCACTCAGAATTCCCAATTTTTTCGAGTTTTCTGGGTCTTTTTTAACCGTCATATAAACAGGTATGGGTGACGTTTCTCGAAAGATTGTGAAAAAAACGTTGAAGAGAAGTCCATTACAACGTTTCACGAACATTCAGAAATTTAGTAAGGAACAAAACCCTCAGATTGCGGTCGAAAAGAAACACCGTATTTACGATTTGAAGGTTACAAGTTGATGGATGAAATCACAGACACTAAACCGTACAGAACACTGGAAATAGTCTACGCTACCTCGAATTTTCAGCAACCTTATGAGTAGTGCATTACGTATGTACTCAATCTTGTTCAGGAGAGAAACTATTTCCATGAATCGATTTCAGTGTGAACTTTACCTTGAGGTCTTAGATTTAGACCACAGACTAAACGGCAACACTCAATTAGTCCTCCGGACTTATCTACCATCCGTCCATTTGGTTGCGGATTATCTGAGCGAACAAACAGAATAACATACACCAGACCACATACTTCAACAAATACTGTGAAATATTCGGAACAGAACTGGGTCAAAGGACATTTCTGTCAAACGGGAAGAGATCATTGCACCATACTGAACCCAAGAACGTTTCCTATTAGTAATGGTAATACTCTTTATTATTGTGGCAGGGAAACATTGGTGTAGCCGTTGGTGATGGTGATGATTTTATCATATCATTATGAGCAAGAATGGGGAAAAGGATCAACTTACTGTCCACCTTGTGGATCTTCAAACTGATCATCTTTTGTGCGGCTCATCCACTCAGTCGCATCACCCGCCCCCAGTCCGGATCGAAGTGTCTGATAAGCGGTATTTATGCGGACGAAATGATGAGCTGCTGAGAGGCTATCCGGATTTTTATCCGGATGAAAGCGTTTCGCCAGCCTGTAATAGGCCTTTTTCAATTCGCCTACAGTCACATTGGCCTGGACATCTAAGATTTTGCACGATTCTTGTTTCAACAGGTCGTCAATTTGAGTTTCTTTGTTTTTCATTCTCCCACTATCTGCTACCCGCATTCCAGCCCGACCGCCGATAAGAGCGAGGGTTTGAAAATGATCTAACTGTGCTGGCTGACGTGCCGATCGATTGCTTAATTTATAAAAGTGCATCACAGCAAGACGACCAATCAGAAGTAAGAGTCATGGTGACGAATCGGCTGCGTCCGTCCTACGTTTATCAACAAAGGCAGAACAACGGGTGGTCAAGTTGGGAATAAAAGTACACGAGATGATGGTATCTGGTTGCTTGTCCTGCGGTGTATATTCCTGTGTATCGTTACACTACAAAGGATAAACCATGAATTATCTTTTAAAACCCTATTTTCGTTGCTCCAGGGAGAGCAACCTGTAATTCAACTGCTATTGTTGCTATTGTTGCACATCAGAAATGCACACTTTGAGGTCAACTGCACCATTTCACATGAAGCTCTAGTCAACGGACGTTTGACTTGATTCAGCAACCACGAGTTCCCGGCAAGACAGCAGCTCAGCGCGTCAGTAAGAATCAGCATCGGGATATGGTCTGCTGTATACGAGCCCGAGATCGCACCAGTTCCTCATTTGAATTAAGGGTGGGCAGTACTCCCATTCGATACAGCGTTGGAGTGATGGGATTGAAGACAGCGTGGGTCGTTATTACGCCCGTACCCGCCAGCAGTTTCGTATCACGGCGTTGGTCCGGAACAACCCTGTCTTGTTTTTTTCTTAAAGGGTGCGCGTAACCGAAAAACCATACTGTGCGCACGTACCCACGCATGGTCCGGTTTCAGATACCATAAATGTGTACGTTGAAATGCGGCTTCACGCGCACGCTCTCACGAAACCATAGGCGGGGCCAGTTAACTGCGACAAGTCCATCGTTGTGGTGTTTCTTCAGTCTCCGTGGAGCGATGGAGAATCTCATCTGGATGACGAACAGCTGCATTCAAGTTTTGGAAGTTTGAGGAAAACCCGCGAACTTCGCCTGCCGTGTCTGCCAGACAGCTGATGGGTACACACAGCGTGACCAATGGACCGTTCGAGACCAAGGTCACAATCGTTGTTGTAACTGATGTAGGTGAAAATGAGAGAGGTACCTCTGCCGACGTAGATTCCATAAGACAAACCGGTTTTGTCCAAAATCATGCAACTGAATACAGCTACTGGTACCATTTGAGTAGTTCGGCTACAGTAGCAATGAAGCTGTGCGCTAAATCAATGCAAACATCGAGGTGCTGTCAGTAACGTGAAAGCACTTCCAGTAGCGAAATACTGATGCGCTCACAAGGTAGACAACACAGGCAACGCATTCCTGCGAACTTTTTCCCATGAGGTTCCCCACGAAGCACGAAGTCAAAGAAACTATACGGAAACCTACCCATCGGTGTAACACTCAAAGACGTACACTGCAGGATCACACAGAAACGCTGCTCTTGGAGACTTTCCAAGCTATATCAGTTGATGAAAATGAGGAGAGTTGACAGGTTTTCTACCGCGGTTTGCAGGCCACAAAGATGCATTCTTCTGTCCTGTTAACGTGTCACGCCAGTTTGTAGCTTAATGGCATAAACCACATCGTCATACGTTTTCTCGTGTTATGCACAGACCTGAGCTGACTAATTAAGTAGTATGTTGGCATCCAATCTAGTATGTAATTTCTTCTTTCCGCATAACGTGACCGGTAAATGTTGATTTCAGTCCTGGAAGGTGACAGGTGTTGTTCAATTAGCTGAGCCGGGCATTTTATTTACACGCGTTTCGTCACCAATCGGGGTGACCCCACTAGTGCGTCCTGGTGCGTTGGTGTGTAGGCCTACACGCTCAGCTCGGGCAAACAGAACAACAAGAGATTCAGCTGCGTTCCAGATGAGTTCCCCGTCAAGACCGAATTGCTATGCTTATTAGTGTATTTGGCTTATTTCGTGCAATTTGGGTTCAAGTAGAACATAAGGTTGGCAGAAATTCGGAGGCTGTGCCTACCTGATAAGCCCCAAGAATGGCGAAACCGGTCGTGGACTGTCGAAGAGTATTCAGCAACCTTGTGAGTAGTTCCCTTTATGAAAATATACTGCGATACCTCGAATATCGTACCAACTGAAATATGAGACTGCCTGCAGCACATCCAGTTTAAGAATATCACTTGAGTCTCCCGTGAAAACCAAATTAATTTGAAAATGAGTGTATTTGTCGCAATCAGTCCAATTTGGGTTCAGGTAGAACCTAAGGTGGACGGAAACTCGGGAACTGCGCCTACTTGATGAGCCCCAAGAAGGGCGAAGCCGGTCATGGGCTGTCGAAGAGTTTTCAGCAATCTTATGAGTAGTGAACAACAGTGGCTGTTTTAGACTCTGACCACCACTCCTAATGGCCTTATTTGTACAAGCATCTGATACAACAAGGGTACTTCCCTAACTGGTAGAGATGAACCCCACCAATGCCGGTTACTTACAAGAGGATGTACACAACTATCGGTGGAACAGCAGAGGAATTCACATTCTGAATTTCAAATATTGACGTGAATTCTGGTCTATTCATTGGTTGTATGGTTATATGTACTGCAAAGGGCTCATACAGTACAAACTGGTTGCTCATTATATCACAGCAAGAAGTCTTAGCCGGACAACCTATCCAACCGACTTTGTTTTACGACACCTGCTGCTTATTCCAACAGTTCTAGAGGCACAAAAACGATTTTCCTGTCCATCATTCGAAGCAGTACATCAAAACTAGAATAAACTAATCTTCTGCCCAAGTCTAAAGCATAGCCCGTAGATGAGTAGTAATCAAGAACAGCGAAAACACACAATCGTGCTTCAACTCTCCTAAAGGATATGGAGGTCGATTTTAATCAAGCAAAGGACCTTCGCCCGTCGACCAAGCAAGTAGAGAATTCTTGGCATTTTTCTGTGCTCATTTCAGCCCCATCTTCTCCTTAACACCAAACAGCATTTGTTTTTATTACTTGGAATTACTTGATGTCATGGCAGTTGATTGTATGTTGAAGCAACTAGGCATATCAAATGGACACTAACAATTGTTTGGTTGTTGGTCTGTTCACTGAGCTTGGCAGTTGGGTTGCAAAAGTTTCATCGTCAATCTAGGTGGTATCGTCAATGCGGGGTTGACTGGGTCCCTCACGTTTGAACACGTGCGATGCGGTGGCAAACGGCCATATTTTACCGACACAACACTTGGAAGCAATTAGAAGTGGTCTGTGATCCAGTACCAAACATCAAGGTCTCTCCATGTTAGCCGAAGATCTGAGACAGGGCTCAGAGGGTATTGATTATTGTTGGCGGGTCAACAGACACGAGTTTTGGACACTTCGAAAAAGCGTACACCGAGACGAGGCAGGTTATTCCATCAATAAGGCCAGGGTAGTCTGAATGCACCCTGGACCAGGGTCGTTCGGGTTGAGGCTAAGCAGCAGGCGGCAGGTTTGGAGGAGTCTTTGTGGCTTGTTGACACTGCGAACAACTCTTGACATAGTCTGAGATATCGTGATCCAGGTGTGGTCGGTAGGCAAAACTACGGGCGGTCGCTTTCCTTGGGTTGTTACCAAGATGCCCGAAAGGAAACTGCTTCAGATCCCGAAGATGTAAGGAGCATGGCACCACAACACGATCTCTAAACATGGGACGGTCACCAACTATCGACCAGGAAGTCCGACGATGGACTTTTTCGGCCAAGACGTCCTGCAGAACTGGATTGCTTGTTACAGGGTCGCATCGGTCGAAGACTTTACCACAATCACCGGTGAGGCACGGACAGTCTACAGCAGTTGGTGGGGTCTTCGGTGGACACCTCAGCAATGATGGAGTCCTCTTCCTGGGCAGTGATATTGCCGGTCAGATGCGATAGTGCATCTGCTTGACCGAATTATCTGTGCAGCCATACCGAATATCGAACTCCTAGTAGTCAGGAGAGGCAGCCCAGTTCTCAAGTGGAGTGGTTAGGTAATGCAAGGTAATGAAAGGAGGAAGTCCTTTGCTGCGGAGTTGTCTATTTGGGCTTAACAGCTTAACAACTTAACAGTTACAGACTATTGAACAGAGGAGCAAAACTCTCATATGCATCTCGTTTACAGAACTGAATATCTATCTTCTCCTTGAACGCATCTTCCTGAACTTTTCTGGATATTCATTGACTGTTACTCAAATGCAGGCAAATGCTACAAAGAGACTCCACAAATTCCGTAACAGATCTCACTTTTCAAGAGACAGCGGATTTACGAGAAGACATACTACTCGCATGCTTCATCAGTAGTATCCACCGTTACACTAGTATACAGGAGAGGCACCTCAGTTCTCAAGTGGAGTGGTTAGGTAATGCCTTTCGACAGATGTTTAGCCAAATCGCCTTGCTATTCCATCCTCAAGACCGGATTAAACCTTGAGAAATTTAGTGCTCTGTTAGTTGCAGGCACACCGTCCGGGGCAGATACATGGACTCTTCCGGCTAAAAAATAAATAAAACGGAACTACTTCCACAGCTCCTGTCCATCAAAGGACAAATGTGGCTACAACGGAAGGATATGACGCTTTGCATCAGGTTGGAACAAGCCACAATCCGCCCGAGCCAAAGACGAAGAACAGTAAGTGTCTACTGACCCTAATATCATAAAATATGGGTGACATCGACGTAGAACACTACTCACTAGGTTCACAGCCAATGACCGGTTTCGTCCTTATTAAGGCCCATCAAGTAGGCGCAGTCCCCGAGTTGCCTTCAAACTCATGTTCTACTTGAACCCATTCAGCTGAAGGATAACATCTTAACTGCGAGCGTCATTTGGGTCCTCCATGGAAACCACATTGGTATGCAAATGAGTGTACTTCGCCAATGAGTGATGTGCTTCACTTTGACGCACTTAAAACTGTCGTGCTATTGGTGCTACCTCTGACTTACATGGTTACTGTTCAGCCTGTACCTCCATCCCGTTTTCATTTTGCTGACAATATATATATATATGTTTATATGTATATATATGTATGTATATGTGCATATATATACTCAGTATTGCTTCGTGATAAATAGACGCTCGTCTTTGTTCGCCCCCTGGTGTTCTGAATTTTCACTTCCTGGCACTTACATTGCAATCCTGACTCCCCACTTTACCAGGTCACTGACTTTTCCAGCTATTACTACTGCACTGTTACGTATTGCAAGCTGCAATATATTTCCTTGTTTCAAGGAGCCGCTGAGGTGGAAAAGAATATCTGCGTTTGGGATGATTGCTGTCTGCATTGCAGGTTTACAGATGTTCTGGAGATCAGATTCCCAAAAGGCCACAACCCACAGCTCGAATGCTACTTTCGTGGCACCATAATGTGAAGTTATAAATCTGCTGAATACCATTTGGTAATCTTGAGTAGGTACGTTCCCAGGGCAACACGCATGTTAAGGTTCCCGATACGGAACTTTGAGTGACGCGTAGGTTCGACAATCCCGAATATCAAAAGGAAGAATTGGGTTCGTAATTCTACGGTACTATTTATATAGGGGTAAGCAAATGTGTACAACAAACCTCAATTGTTCACGTTCGTAGCGTCAACAAGTTCGCAGGTCTGTCACTGACCGACACAGTGCAGTGTCAACGTCCGCACACCAAACAACGGCGAGCGGAATGATGGCTCAGTAGCGTGGGCTGCGGTCGTCCATTCCGACGATAGTCTCGTGATTCTCATTGGACGTGCGATCACACGGTACTCATGAGAAAACAAGTCAAGGCAGGCGGGACATGAACGCGCATGGGTAAGTAGGTCAACTGCGCACATACGCACACAGACACACATGCCAATACACGAGTGTCGGACGAGACGGCCTCTGCGGCAAGGTGAGTGACGGGTACAAATAAGCAAAACAACTGGAGATCAAAAGTACATTGGCGGAGTAAGCAAATGAATGGGGGAATTATCATGAGGTTAAGTTGGATTCAACAACACACTTCTGCGTGGGGATGTTCGATGTCCTGTACAGCTATGTTATGTTCTGTACCGGATAGGAAACGCCCTCAAAAATCTTACTGTAAAATATGATGCGCGCAATTTGTCCAAACACCACTTCGAGTTGGGAACAAGTGGAGGATCTTCTTAGTTGCTGAGAGTTGCGATCGACATTGACGAGTCTTTAGACTAGGCCAACTTGTCGAAATTTCTGAAGGGAAAAGTACAAGTACACTGTTGGTTGTTGCTCAGGTGGCTGTTAACCTGTTCGGCGAGCTTGGCAACTGACTTGCAAACGTTTCATCACCGTACGAGGAGACATCATCAGTGCGCAGTTGAGTGGGTACCTCCTGTTTGCCTGTGTGTGTTTATATAGCATTTCGAGGCTATCTGTTATCTCCTAACGTGATAGGTTAGTTAAGTGACAGTGTTTTGAATTTATTGGTCCGTTCGTGATCTTTGTTGCGTTGTGGTTTGCGTTCCTTCAAGTCGATTGGTCATCCCGAAGCCCTCTATTTTTAGTAGTTTCCTCCTCCGATTTGATTGGCCTCTTTCTCGGTTTTCACAGCGTTGTGGTCTGATTTTTTTTCCGGAGTGACTGGCTGGCTGCACCGCCCTATTTTCACCATTGGATTGACTGGCTTCTCGGCGTCCGTCGGTTAATTTGGTACTTTGGACTTTTAACCTTGGTACTTTCGACACGTTACCAAGTATACTGTACAAAAATTATTGTTTATGAAATTATTGCGATCGACGATTGCAACATTTTAGAATTATTGTGTGAAGTGCATTATACTGGAAGGCCTACCACTGATCTAATGCACTGATCATACCCGAAAATTATTTCAGCTAAGGTCTCATTGATACTTCTGACGTGAAGCGCAAACAATATTCTACGGGATGTCGAATAAGCGTGATCTTAAAAGACACTTAAGCATCTCAGATGGTCTTTCAAAGGTTTTGTTGCAGAATCCCAAGTGATTACGTCAACGTTGATAGCTGGTCTTGATGAAGCGCATCATACGTAGTTACGTGCCATTTCCTGGAAAATATTGTACTGCTATTCAGGCGAATGGGGAATCCAACGTACAGGGAAAGTCCACTTATCTGTGCCTGTGGGTGAGGTGATCGCACTGTGCGGCTTTTCAATGTCCTCTTGAACTGAGGTGGATCGCAGCGCTTCTCTCACTTAGGTGGCTTATTGCCCACCATCTACCCAATCGAACTGCTAAGTTAGAAAAATTAAGGAATATATATTGCCTACTTGCATCTTGCATGAGTAGTGTAACTTTATAAACTAACCAGCATTGCGCAGTGTATCCGTGTATTTCGTTAGCACCTGCAAGCCATCCTTTCACAGTGTATCGAGCGTGCATCCTGTCACCAGAACGAACTAGCCTACAGAAAGGACTCACTAAGTCGAAAAACCCTAACCCCTCCAGTTTGATGAAACCCATCCTGCCTTACTTTCAGACCGCTAGTATATAGCTATGGAATCAATAAGTTCTTGAAAGTCTCACGAAAACCAGATACATCCAGTGAGCGAAAAAAAATTCACTTTCAGTATGATGTGATATTCCTTTACAGACTTAATTACAGGAGCGATATCGACCTATCAACTAGGTACCACGGGTCAAGAATCGCGCCTGACCTTTACTGACCGCCCTACAGATAACAAACGACATCTTCTAGGGGTTCGCGGTACTTGAAACACAGTATGCAGAAAGACTCACTGAACTGTTGTGACCTCGACACCAAGTGAGTATAAATGAACAAGTTCGCCTGGCTATATGAAGTTTCCTTTGCTGACCGTTCTCTACTCCAGGGACATCATGCTTCATTGCGGGGGGGGGCACGTTGAATGATAGTTCGAAGATGAACCCGTCCCCTGAATGGCGTCCACTTTACCTACAAACTAGTGTGCAACCGTCAACAGGTAGATTATTCTCATATAACGTCAAATTACGCCTTTCAAGAAATGGAGTTTCTGTTTCTTCCCATGGTAGAAGAGTGAACGGAGTGACGTAAACCTATCAGACAATGCCTGGTGTCTCATTAAAGATCATGGCTCAGTTGAGATTTTACCAAGAAGACGAAGCTAACCTACGCCTAAAAGTCAACAGAAATCAAACAGCTGGTTTTTAACGTTCTTGGAAATCATCTCGGGTGCTAAACCCACAAATGTATCTGGTTTAGTCGCGTTCCTTTTATTAGTTGAATACTATTCAATCCTGTCAGAGTAGGTGAATTACTCGACATTGCGCCACTCGTTCTCCGAACACAGAGCACGTGACCTGGCGTGTACTGATCCCTCAGCTGTTGTCTTTCAAGCTGAAAGTCCGATGCGACTTGTGAGATTTTAAATTTTCTTGTGAAAACACTTATAGTTCCCAGCTCAGGAGGATTCAATTTGTGGGAAATGGGTTGCCAAATTGACCTTAAACCCATTGGTCAATGCAAACCACCACAGAGGCAAACCATAGGTTTGACTTGTGATGTAAGTTGTCAATGGAATCTAAAATGGAAGATTTTGAGGGTATGAACCTGATCAATGCCACTGGAGGTTTACGTGCTCAACTCGTAAATTGCTTGTACTCGTACTTACGGTGTTCTTATATGCTTATTTTCTTCACAAAATTGGTGAAACGGTGGAATGAAGGTTACCTGAAAGTTCGCGCTTTTCTCTACTTCTGCCTCGAGCTTTTAGCGTATATACATGTGTCGCGATATCTCGAACATCGTAGCAACTGGAACATGAGGCGGCCTGATGCAGCACATTCATTTGCCTGGAAACATCGCAAACGAGAAATTCAGCTGGGTTCCAGGTGAGTCTCTCGCAAAAACCAAATTGATTTGCAAATGAGTGTATTTATCGAAAGGAGTCCAATTTGGGTTCAAGTAGAACATAAGGTTGACGGAAACTCGGGGACTGCACCTACCTGATAAGCCCGAAGCGGAAGGGCGAAACCGGTCTTGAGCTGTCGAAGAATTTTTAGCAACCTTATGAGTAGTGCATTACGTGTATAACAAAAAGCTTGTTTTTGTATTAAATCCAATGTCGACTTTGCCCACGAAAAAACGGCACACCTGGGGAAGAAAACTTGTCCCACATTCCTGGAAGACCACACTGTGTTTGCATGTGTGACGCGACCGTCAGTTTGTTCCAGTAGGCACGCTGCTGTAACCCCGCAGTTGGCTCTGTTGTCGAGGCTGAACACAACGTTCAAGTAACGGGTTAATAACTACCGTGTCGTTTGGATGCAGCGGTGACAGAGAACGTGAAAGTACAATTCATGTTTATCCTTTTTGTCTCTCTGCCAACATAAACAGTCTGGACATGAGATGGATGTTTTCTTTGTATTTGTTATTGTCAAAATTAGACAGGTTTTTCCAGGGTCCTACTTCTCCGCTTTCCTAATGAAGCGAAGAACATGGTCGTAAAATTGTTTACGAGCAAGTTACGGCTTCTGGCTGAAAACATGAAAGTTGTGTATGATTTTCATTAGTTCAGCAGCGGTAGTCCTCTTACATTTTTCTGCAGCTCTGATAAGTCAGTTATTGAAATTCGTTTTACTGCTGTCTGAATCCAGCAACGTATCGGACATATATTCAGCTTCGAAACAGGACTCAGTTAACGTTAGTTCTCTTGAGTTATGTGCATGCAGTCAGGAGATAATCGATAATCTTTACCATTCCCAGCTGGAATAAATATTCCAAGCGTGTTTTCGATCAAACCCCATAAGGTATTGACCGATCGATAGAAGACGCCAGTTAGTGTACTCAGGAATGACGATTGTGCCCACCTAAGTCCGTCACACCATTAGTTCTAAGAAGCTTTCGGCCGGACTTAAACTCACAGTGTATCTGGAGAATCTCCGGTTCGGTGCAACGAAGCAATAGTTGCAATCTAATGAGGTGCTTCTCCAGGCCTCCTCAAGTCTCAGAACCATGGGTTATGTGATCAGTCTTACATACCTCCAGCGAGTAACTGAAATCCTAGCTCGGAGCCAAGGAAGGTGTGGATAATTTACAATTCACACTCGGTGTTTGAACCGATCGATCGTTCAAGGTGCTCGTAATACTATTCCTTTCTCTTATCAGTTTGTACTTGTAATTTAGAGGGGAGTCTCGGCGGCCAAACGGTTCAACCTGAAGTAAAGTGATAGCCTGGATAGGGTCTGTCTAACCCCATGTCTTTTGATCAGACGCACTTCTTCAACGTTTCCGGTGTAGCGGTGGATACTACTGATGAAGCATGTGAGTAGTATGTGGTTTTCTCGTGACTCCGCCTTGATATAATGGAAGATGGGATTTATTACGGAATTTGCGGAACTGCTTTGCAACATTCGCTTACAATTGCGTTATAGTCAATGGATATCCAGGAAAGTTCAAGAAGGGGCGTTCAAGAAGAAGACAGATATTCAGTTTTCTAAAAACAAGGTGCATATGAGAGTTTTTCTTTCCTATCCTATAATTTGTAACTGTTTAGTCAGTGTTTTCTAACGTGACTCCGCGGCTAAGGGTTTTCCTCCTTTCACCGGTAGTTGCCATTTGATGAACAGCCAATCTGTCCAATCGACCTTTCCATCCAAGGACGGAATAAGATGTCGGATCGACTTCCTACTTGGCTCGGAACAAGGCCCGACAGCTTTTCGATAACTATACGCGGTTTGAAGCAAGGTTAGCTAGTTAGCAACAGGGACCAAATGTAACTACTGTAGTTAGTCGGGTATAAAATCTGAAGTGAACCAGGGGAAGGGGGAAAACCTGTCGTAATCAAACCTCCAATTTGGAGGCGCTTTCTTCGAACCAGCTGGCCGCCACACAGGATGTCTTTCCCCAATGTCTTTGATCAAGCTGCATGCATGATTTCATCGTATTGAGATTCCTCCGACTTCATTGGGCGTGTGTTTACGCACGCCAACCGAGCAAGTTTTTTTCCACCCCAAATGAAGGTTAAACACTCAAACCTACATTGGTTAGTCAACCAACAGATTGATCATTGCTGACGCAAGCTGGATAACGATTACTTGACTTCGGTCTTCCGTGAACATTCTGTATCATTTTTCCCAGTTACTCCACACCTCATGAATTGTGGTCATGTTAGAAAGCGCTGACACTAAGAATGTACTACTACTTACGATATTCGTTTAGGGTGTGGAATGAACGAACTGTTTGAGTGAACCCAATGGTCGGTTGAAAATGGCTGGGCTCATATGCTCGCTTATATACATGTCACTGTAAGTTGTCCACACTCACAAACGCAACCCGGGATGTTTCCACTTTTGGTTACTGCATGAGAAGAAGCTAGATAGGAATACAGAATATATATATATACATATATATATATGATTGATGAGACCGGTGAACGCAGATAATTGTCATGAAGCGCTTCATGACAATTATCTGCGTTCACCGGTCTCATCAATCATATATATATATATATATATGATTGATGAGACCGGTGAACGCAGATAATTGTCATGAAGCGCTTCATGACAATTATCTGCGTTCACCGGTCTCATCAATCATATATATATATATGATTGATGAGACCGGTGAACGCAGATAATTGTCATGAAGCGCTTCATGACAATTATCTGCGTTCACCGGTCTCATCAATCATATATATATATATGATTGATGAGACCGGTGAACGCAGATAATTGTCATGAAGCGCTTCATGACAATTATCTGCGTTCACCGGTCTCATCAATCATATATATATATATGATTGATGAGACCGGTGAACGCAGATAATTGTCATGAAGCGCTTCATGACAATTATCTGCGTTCACCGGTCTCATCAATCATATATATATATATGATTGATGAGACCGGTGAACGCAGATAATTGTCATGAAGCGCTTCATGACAATTATCTGCGTTCACCGGTCTCATCAATCATATATATATATATATGATTGATGAGACCGGTGAACGCAGATAATTGTCATGAAGCGCTTCATGGTCAACTGATAGAGTCACGCGCTAATGAATTAGTGACTATGCTTTGAAAAGTAAAATAAGGACATACTGCATGCAGCACAATGTTTTTTTTATTTGGGAAGGGAAATTCTACTCCGGGAATACCCCCCCCCCCAACTACTGAGATTGCTGATAAGGCTGGCTGAGGATGGTTGCACCGGAAGTTCCGACCCCAAGGAGAATGTTGCAACACGGCGATTATCCATAGCTAACAAGCGATTCTTAATAGCGTTTCGGGCAAAGAATTTGAGATACGGGTGAAGAGCTTTAATTCGTGCACCGCTGTGAGTGAAAAAGGCATTAAATGCACCATGATTGAAATTACATGAACTGTTTTCCCTGACACGATATGATACTCCTTGAACTGCTGAATACTCCTCGACACTCCGCTGCCGATTGCGCTCTTCTTGGCTCTAATCAGGTAGGCGTGGTCGCGGCGAGGTTCCTCCTTGCACTTGAATACCAACTTGTAAGGAAATGAACTTACGTGCAAGGTACACTGGTGTTACCAACGCTGACGAATTCTGAGCTGGAAGCCTATCTTTCAGATTTATGCTGTGCAGGCGGGCACGGGAAGAGTGGCTACCCATTTGTGTTGCACTGAATGTTTTGGAGGAAGCTGCAGCCTGTGACGGTTTCAGAAGTCTGTCATCTGTAGATGGCACCTGTATGCGCACAGGTTTCCTCGAGACCAAAATGCACTTCCACCTGGGCGTTCTAGACTGTTGCGTAAGAAATTTTCTGGGTTCACTATCTGGGTTAACGCCATTCACCTTAGTTTTACATCCAGAGGAACGTCAGCGCAGCTTTTCTGAGCCCTTTTTGACAGATGTCTAACAAAGACAGCTGTTGTAGTTCATGTCAACGAAGCTATGGAATTTCTTGTTTTGACCAGACGGTGTATACCCCTCCCTGTAGCGTTTCATCTGGCCTTCTGATTAACACAAAAGCAGGAAAGTGGAAACTTTCATCAGACTCTTCCTCCTGACTGAAGCTGAGTACAGAACGTGCCGAGTTAAAACTTTACAGGGTCTCGTCGACTGAGTTACGACAGTCGCAGGTAACAAACTATATCACCAACATATCGGCATTAAAGTGGCAACTGTTCAGTAACTTGGTGCAAAGCTGCACATTCAGCATTGTTCATAGAAACTTCTGCTAAAACGGTCCGTGTGGAGAGCCCACTGGTACTTCTTCTCGTTGTTTGCATATGGAACCATTGAATGACAATTAGGCGTCCAGAGTAATTCTACCGATTTACCTACAAGTATGGGTAAGACAAAGTCATACTTATAGCCAGCAGTCTCAAACAAGGGAACACATAAGTTTGTTGCTAATTCTGAGGTTTTGTATGTAGTTAATGAACTGGAAATTGTCACGTGCGTGCTTTCTGACTACCGCGACTAGTTCTTTATGTCATTGTGCAGTTTTATGATGCAGAGAATTGCGCAGGACAAAAATAAGAAGCAATGTGTAGCTCAGTCGGTGAATCTTGGATGACCCATACATGTGAGGGACTGTTGTACCTGTTGATCTTTTGGCTTTCTCTAGTTTTTTTTTCAATGTATCTGCCAAGAGGCGATGCACCATTAAAAAGTGTCAAGGGTTTCCACAAGCGCGCAAATTTACGTTGAAGGACTACCAAGTCTATTCGGTGCGCACATGAAACAGTCAGGCTGTCCGTGGCGGCAGGACATGCATACACGGTCTTTGATGGTTCGTGGCCTATGGCGGCAGTGGACTGTTCTTCAAGGCACACTGCGTACTATAACGGTAAACCTCAACTAGGGTAACAAAACTGATGTTCACTGTCCACAAATAACTTCCATTAGTTTAAGTTATGAGTCGAAAAAGGAAGGGTATCCTTATTTCTAATGTGGATTCATTTTTCGGTGTCCATTTGCTCACTTAACCAAAAAACCTATTGTCAATAATGTTACCGAAACTACTGAAATTCGGCAACACCATTGACTCTAAAATGATTTTCGTTTCAATTACACTCTGTTACTTCTCACTGAAACTCATCGATTGCCCGATGTTCAAGGTCAATGTTTTCCTTTCTGAAGCCAGAGCCGAATGGTCACCGATCCCACGCGTGCGCTCAGTGTATGTGAAGCAAATTCACATACACCGTGCGGACAAGTGGAGCCACATGGTGTTAGGCCTGAGAATGTGCACTTTGATCCTGAGCATGAATCCAATAACTCCTGCCGCCTTCAAAGGATGAGTATCAATCAGAACAAACTGCACTGTGCATTACTTTACCATTTTTGCTTTGGAATTATCACCCGCGAAAGCCTTGAGTCAGTGGTTTGATGGCCGTCAGGCTGTCTATTGAAAACGTTTGGATATTTTTGACTACTCATTAGTAGTCAGATCCTGTCGATTGTAGTGGATTGAAAGGGGAGCAGTGCAGATAGAGCTAGGAGGTTGTCAGAAGGCACATGCTTAACCAGCACTGCAGATAGAGCTAGGAGGTTGTCAGAAGGCGCATGCTTAACCCGCACCTATTCATACCGTATTTGTAAGCTAGCGTAGGCGAAGTCAATGACAGTTCTAGGCTGGATCGAAGCCTACAGATAACACTTTTGTAGTGTGTGAATTGGCTGACCATGGATAGCAACATAACTTAACTTGGAGTCTACTTTCGAAATCAGTTAAGATAACACAAGTAGCCCAACTTCATCAAATCGATGTTTGTAGAATCTACGGGAATGACTGATTCGTAACGGACAATGTGATCGAAACATAAGTGTACTATTCAAAAGTCGGGGAAATCAATCAGAACTACAAATTTGCAGTGAAATTAAGTAAGGTCCTAACAAATTCGGACGAAAATTGACGGGTGAAATGGGAAATTTCTACTTTAATGGTAAGTCGTTTCCGTTATTTACGTTGTCATGTAATTTGCATTCTGTGACTATCCTATCTAGGGAGCAATAAACAAATACATTTCTTTAGACAGTGTAGTTAGAATACCTGACAAATAGGCACAATCAAATGCGTCCTCGAAGTCTTGGAACACCAAGATTATGAGGCGTTTTTACATATGGCGTTGTTCTGACACCTGGCGGAGTGAGAAGATGTGGTCGATACGGTTTTGAGTGACGCTCACGGGTCAGAGCTTTGCGCGCCGCGGCGGAGAGTCAGTACTACCGGAAGACTTGTTACAACGAGATATTCGCTGCGAACACTCTTTTTCGAGATGGACACAGTTGTCGCTTCACCCCAGTTGTCTGGGATGGCCTCTTTCAGGTAGACGCAAGTAAGCAAGACGGGCGCTCACTGAGGATTTTATTGTAGTCTTGGGGTAGAGGAAGGTCACCAGAACCAGGAACACGGTATATTGGTTGGTTCCCGGGAAGGGCAGCTAAGCACATTGGCCTTCGGGGCGCTGTAAATTGGTTTCGTGATGTTTACGGCTGTCACCAAAGACGGACGCACAGAAGTTGCCACTTGGAATGGTTCAAATCCAATGAAGCTGTCAGTCCCAGTGTTAGGACCTGAAGAGGCAGTACTTACAATAGGATGGAGTAGGGGAGCAGAAGGAATATGTGGAAGTTTACGGAGGGTGGCATCGGCAGTAACATTTGTTCGCTTACTCACTCTGTCGTATGCAGCATGTAAGGTGACTCGGCTGACGGCGCCACGTGAAGGCCGATATGCCAAGATAGTATGTAAGGTTGTAAAGTTCACAAGTGCAAGCGGGTTGGGATACCATCAGGGAGTCTAATCCTAGACAGAGGGCGGCAAGCTTATTCACTCAAAGCCTTTGGTGCGGATACCTGGCAGCAAGACAGCTGGTGGGCACTAGCATACCACCATACTATAACGTGATTTCAAGAAACAAGTCACCGTACACGTACCGGTCCGCAAGCTGGAAAACCGTAGGACTGATGGAAGACACAAAATACGATCGGTCCTTTCACTCTCTTCAGTCTCGGACACAAACATACGAGCCATATTAATAAGGAGTAAAAACCGTGTGGAACAGATAATTTTTGCATGTCGCCTGATCGATTCCAGAGTAACCAAATAGGTTGCTTCAGCTGATTTTGTGTTAACTAGGTTTGGAATGGGTTGAGTTAGTCAACAGCACTGTGCTTATCGCCAAAACCTTGGTTTTTGTGTTACTCAACAAGATTTGGAATCAGCTGACCGGATCAAATTAAACCTAGCTGCTGACGATACAAGGCTGCGACTTCACTTCCGACTTAATGTGTGTCCTGTCAACATTCATGTCACATACTTCGGAAATGTAATCCGTTGGATATCTGTCTGTCTCTCTCCGCAGACAGAACAACATTAGAGATAGGTGGCTTGGACCCCCCCCACCTTGTCCACGTTTGTACAGGGCAAGTTCTCCGGTGAACGGTAGCTGGCCTACAACATAATCCAAAGCGAGCTTGCATCTTATGGCGTTGTTCACGTAGTAGTTTTAAATTGAGGGAATAAGTATGTTTTTTATGCTAGCTAAATTAACAGAGGTTATTCATAGTCTGACTTTACCGTGAGCCTCACAGACATACTGCAGCATATGTATTCTATCGGTTTTTGCACGTAAAGTATAACCTCAAAAGAATAAAGACGAAAAGTTGTGCTTTGTCGAACTTACCGATGGTTCTTGGTGAAACCTCTGTTTGAGGACATAAAAGCTCACTTGGGTGAACAACAGACTTCCAAATATCTGGGTCATTTCATGTTTTTTTAACTGACTTTTTTGACAGCTGAGACGGACTGGGCGTCTCTTTATCGCCTCGACAGAAGCGCGACGCTAAAGTTACTGGACAGAAATTCAAATAAAAATGATCAAGTCTAGTCATAAATCCATAAGAAGCTCGGACAAGTTGAGTGAAACTTCCGTCTGAGAAGTGATCACTCGAGGAGCCACTCAGTACGTGATCACGTGATGTGAAATCCGTGATTGAATGATGATTGGTGCGAGTTCACCACAATTCTGATCAGCTCCTCGTGAACGAACAGATGAGTGTTCAAACTACTAGTCGAGGGATCGCGGATTCGAGGATTCTTGAGATGAGTACTGCTGATCATTCCCAATGAAGATTCTTTGCTTTTCAGCAGGATGAAGTCCTAACGGAAAATTGACAAATATCCTCAAAATACAATCAAAATTGAAGAATGCTATTGAGTAGAAATCCCAGGCAGATAAAAGAAATTTAATAAAATTGTTCGGCCCCCCTCTCGTTATAGTTCTACAGAACGTGTGTTTAGTTTTGCCAAGTTCAGCAATTCGCTCACTTTGTGGTCAGTTTTTGCAGATTTGGTCGCTGCTTCATTTGGGTGGCTCTGTTGTTTGTACTATTTGAGTCGACTTGGATTGATGAGATAAAGGCAAACACACGAGTTTGCGTCGTTGAGAGTACCCAGGATATTTGCCTGCTTTAGTCACATTGCGGAGATCAAGTAGGCTATATGCCATGTTCGGGGTAGAATAACTCAACTGACATCTAGACCTGTCATCTTCCTGTCACGTCATATACGATCTGAAAGTCTGTTACGTTGAGGTGCCTGGACGGCACGTGGCGAGGAATGATAAACTGGCAAGCGGAAAACGCGGACAGCCTTCTTCTGCCAGCTATAGATAAATGATTTCTAACGGGACTCCATCACCCGATGTGAAACATGCAAGTACGCAGTTTGCAATCACTCCACTCTGTCGACCGACCGAATGCGATAGCTATCTAACGAATGAATTTTACCAAGTTTCTCGAACAGATTTTGTTTTCCCTTATGGTTTCCTTTGACTGGCACATTCGTGGTCTGTGCCATGACTTTTCAGCGTAACATTCACTGTAAAATCAAGAAGGTAAAAGCAAGTCACGTGTCGAGTGCAATCGATTTTATTGTGAAAATTAACCCATTGATGGGCTTTCGTCGTCAAGTAAGCAAATTTAGCCAGTTTATTGAAAGTTGGATAGTATATATATATATATATATATAAAGGGTGATCGAAAACTTGAAAACGCTTTTATCGAAGTAAACATAGGACCAAACGGATTTGTGCAATATAGATGAAACACAAAAACGAACTATGATTTTTCAGGGAAGATCATTGCGAATAATCTACCAGCCCTCTCTCTCTCTAAATTCAGAGTGGTCCACTCAGGATTCAACATTATATATAGTATTCACCAAAACACCACTCAATCGAGTTAGACTCGTGACTGTTATCTGGGACAGCTTTGTATTTCTACCCAGATAACACTCCGAAGGGTCACGTGAGTTGATAAAGCAACAAAAATTCGAAAATAATGTAGTTCAGAGGCAATATAAACAGTGTATTCAGGATACTTGTTTACACTCCCGTCCTACCGGCAGTCGCTGTAACCGTGTTATTTCCCCCTGGCACCTACGGGCCTTCGCATACAACCACAAAGCCATAAACATCTACTTGCCATCGGTCGCTTATTGTTCAGCTTCCAGCGTCAGCTGAACAAGCCATCGTTTCTAGTTTAGACGATGAGGTTGCTGAAAGCTCTTCAACAGCCCACGACCTGTTTTACCCTTATTCGGGATCAGCAGGTAGGCGCAATCCGCGAGTTTCCAGCAACCTTATGTTCTGCTCAAACCCTCCAAATTGGACAGATTTCGACAAATACGCACGCGACTTTGGTTTTGATGGAAGACTCAACTGATGAATCCAGCTGAATCTCTCGTTTATGGTGGTCCGCTTCAACTGAAAGCGTTGCATCAGGCTGCCTCATGTTTCAGTTGGTACGATATTTGAGTACGATTACAGTACGCGGTTGTGAAGACGTAAAACACTAAACATAAAGTTGCTGAAAACTCCTCGACAGCCCACAACCTGCTTTATTGTTTTTGTGGCTCATCATGTAGGCGCAGTCCCCGAGTTTCTATCATCATTATAAACGAGAGATTCAGCTGGATCGGCTGAGTCTCCTGTCAAAACCAACTTCTTGCGAAAATGAGTGGTAATCGTATCGGACTAAGTAAGAAAAGGTGCGGAGTTCAGAGACGGGTTTCGAATTTTGGTCGATTGTTGAAAGTTGAAAGGGTTTCAGACAGAAAAGGATGGATAGATATGGCACTGTAACCAGGTGCATACTTGTATATACGTAATGCACTACTCATAAGGTTGCTGAAGATTCTTCGACAGCCCACGACCGGTTTCGCCCTTCCGCTTCGGGCTCATCAGGTAGGCGCAGTCCCCGAGTTTCCGTCAACCTTATGTTCTACTTGAACCCAAATTGACTTTTTCGAGAAATACAATTTGCAAATCAATTTGGTTTTGAGACTCACCTGGAACCCAGCTGAATCTCCCGTTTTTGATGTTTCCAGGCAACTGAATGTACTGCACCAGGTCGCCTCATGTTCCAATTTGGGTTCAAGTAGAACATAAGGTTGACGGAAACTCGGGGGCTGCGCCTACCTGATGAGCCCGAAGCGGAAGGGCGAAACCGGTCGTGGGCTGTCGAAGAATTTTCAGCAACCTTATGAGTAGTGCATTACGTATATACATGTATCGTGATATCTCGAATATCGTAGCAACTGGAACATGAGGCGGCCTGGTGCAGCACATTCAGTCGCATGGAAACATCAAAAAACGGGAGATTCAGCTGGATTCCAGGTGAGTCTCTCGCAAAACCAAATTGATTTGCAAATTAGTGTATTTCTAGAAGCATACTTGTTGATTCGACCGATAAGGTGAAATTCTGTTCAAGTACACACATGGAGTGACAACTTCCCACTTGAGGTCGTGAGGCACCTTTAACACTCTATGTCTCAGCGTATAGAATGCCAGTGAACTCGGCTTTAGGAGACCATCTGGAGTTACTTGCGAAGGTCAGTCCCAACCACTTCATTGTGGAGGATCTTGGCAGACAAAAAGCTTCAGTAGGAGCAAGAGGGAGGTGGGTTCCAAACCAGTCGTTCTGTTGCCTTCCTTGGATAAAAGATAGTTCTACATCCCACCAAGTTATAACATTGCGTGAGAGCGAGCGCTCCTGAAACCACCTCGTCCATATGTTGAGTCTGGCCTGTAGATTCGCACCATCTTCCAGCATGTTACATGACATGTCTGTTAGGCAGTACATCACCCGTATATTTGCACCAGATGGAATATCCGGAATAGGCTTGTTGTTAATGTGCTAGGGAAATAACGGCAAAGAAAAGTAACACCTTGGGTAGTACCACCCATATGCTTTGGCTCAGTTGTGAAACTTTAGCAGTCCAAAGTCGTGAACGAAGTCCAGTCTGTGAAATACTTTGTAAAGGCCCGAGACAAGCCCATCTCACCACCACCTTCAGAGGAAAACCATGGCGACATTGTTCTGCCGACGGTGACAAAGGTATTATTACAGTTAGGAAAAACGCTCCGAATCAGTCAAGTGAAGAAATGATCAAGAATGCAACTTATGCAACACCATCCGAAGTTGAATGCGGTCTTCGACCCATAAGGTTGGATGTAATGTGCATAGATCTGGAAAGTTGTAACTAAGATTTCATCCTGGAAGGCCGAAAAGCACTGTATAGCTGTTTCATTCTTACTGGAAGTCACCAGCAATGTGCAACCTCATGAAACTCACTTCTAAGTGCGAGTTAATTGCACTGCTAATCAGTCGTTCATGGATGAACGGTCAAGCCTGGAGAGGGCGTTTTCGAGGCTCCCTGGAGTTTCCTGAGATGCGTACTGCGCAATAAGGATAAAATGACTGTACAGTTCTTCTTGACTTTTGAGTACGGACTGGATTACTTACAGAACGAAGTCTCAGCTCAGAACTGCTAAGGGTTATCAAATAGCAGTGTAGTTTTTCCTTTGCTTGATAGCACTCTCTCTGAAATGATTTAAAAAGTGCGGACGTGCAGGCGACTGGTCGATATTTTCTAACATACTGGGCTGATTTTTGCCACAATTCAACAATCAACATCTTTTCCACAGTGAGACTCTGGTTGAACAAGACAGCCGACTGTCTATCCGAAAAGTCCGCGAAGGCACTGGGAAACATAGACGGTAAGAGATCAGGACCACTCGGTTTTCCAGCCTTGAGTTGCTTGTACACACCATCACTTGTATGGTTAGAAGCAAGCAACGGCAACAGCTTGGTTATCTGTGCGTAGGAATTCGCGATTGCATCTGTCCAGCTCACTGCCGAGAAAACAGTGTTTATGACCGTTACCACCACTTCAGGGAATTCCACATCTCTCGACAATTCTTGTCAGCCAGTAGCATTTGTACGTACAGTTCTCTCAGATGGCTAACCTCGGTTTCATTAGTTCCATGACCTCCGTCCGGTAAGTTCTTTTCGTTTTCCAAAGTTACTTAAGAAGCGTTGACAAAAAGCCATCAGCCCTTATATAAAGTTTCTTCACAGGAGATAACAAATCAAAACATATGGTGAGAAACCTGGGGGGAAGTGGTTACGAAAGAATAAACTAGTGGAAAACAGAAAAATCGATAAATGAAAGTACATCACTCAACTGGCTGATGTTGTTGTCTTGTGAACGGTTCCTACGCCAAAGTCCTTTGTTGCCTTTCTCACAGATGAGGCGTTTTTTATCTTTGGGTATATTCATGGAGAGAAGGTCAAAACGCAGATGAGGCAATATGATGACGTCCCCCTGTACAGTACATGTTTCTAAAGTACTGACAAACATATAATCAAATTGTAGATCAAATCTAATCAGGAAGTGTAAAACATTAACGAGATCAATGGACGTGAGAAAGAAAAAACGTGAATCAGTTAAGGTCCCGACAAGATGTAGCCCAAAACCTGAGAATCAGTGCACTGAAAGGGTAAGCGCGAATCCGAGAGAAACGGTGCCTGGAGAGTGTATAGTCTCATAGGAAGAACAAGGTGACAACTGTGCAACAAACGAGGTTTGTATCCCTAGGCAATTGGACTTGTTTGAAGAAGAATCATACTTGACATACGAGGAAGCTTACCATTTGCATCCAGTTTTCGTTAGTGAGCCGCCTCCCTTACCGAGGAGGCGGTCAGCCCAAAACTGACCATATCGATCAAGCTGGGTGATTTCATAGTCGATATCAGAATGCAGCCTGCCGTCGCATAACATTAAAATACCAGTAGGCGAATGACCTGTTCGATCAAGCAGTTCGCCTTTCGAAGCCGCAAAGGAATATTGATGCACCTGCATTCTATCGGAGTTTTTCGGTCCCATGGGTGTTAGCTAGCCCGAAAGATGGTTTTTCCTACGTCCAGAATGCTCACTTGTAATAATTTCTCACTTTTCGGCCAAATTCCTTCAAAGGAACAAGAATCTCGGGAAATCGGCGCTGTGTATCTCCGGTAGGATCTCGAGGATAAATTGTCAAAAAGTGCATGATAGCACAAATAGAATAAAGCATAATAGGTTATAATTTCGTGGAGTTAGAAACTTGCCACTTAAGAACACAGTCAGAAATACGGTAGATGGATAGACTGGGTGACTTTGAGGGCGTTCAGTGTTACGTGTCTACGATTTCGGCGTGCAGTGGCATTATTGAACGTGAGCGCAACACAGGAAGGGTGTAAACAAGCATGCAACAAGCTGCCGGGTGTCAGTTTCACTGGAATCTTGTAAAAAAGATCGCATGTGATCTTCTGTGGTGTTTTTATTGCCGTCTGATTACAACTCATCTTCTCTCAGGTCATGATAAGTCTACTTTAATGCGCCGGAAAAGTTGGTCGTTGTTAGACGGTGCGTCCAACATTTAGGCGAGAAAAGCCATCCTTCTTAGGAGGGAGTCCTTACGGAAACGAATGGCAAATAACTAGTTTGGCTGATTGTGTGTATTTACATATTTATAAAGCATACAAGAATGCGTTTTTTTGAACTGGGAACTACTGATGTAACGGTGGACACTACTGACGAGGCATGCGAGTAGTATGTCCTCTCGTAAATCCACTGTGTGTCTCTTGAAAAGTGAGATCTGTTACGGAATTTGTGGAGTCGCTTTGTAGCACTTGCTTGCATTTGAGTAACAGTCAACGAATATCCAGGAAAGTTCAGGAAGACGCGTTCAAGGAGAAGATGGATATTCAGTTTTGCAAATAAGATGCATATGAGGGTTTTGCTCCCCTGTCCAATAGTCTGTAACTGTTAAGTTAGTGCTTCTCCAACAAACAACTCCACAGCGAAGGTCTCCTTCATTTTTCACTGGCAGATAAACTATCGCTGGCTCGAGATTGCTTAGTGGTTAGGGCACGAACTTACTGACCGGGAGGTCCGTGGTTCGAACCCAATCCCAGTATCTCGACTGCTCCTGTCTAGGCTTGGGCAACTTGACACTTCCTCAGCTCTCGTGGTTCTTTCGGGTAACATGGCGGCTAAGCAAGGATTTCACACCTGAAAGATTACTATTAATAATAAGCTAAAAATGCCTCGGTCTAATTGGGTATTTCGATCAAGGAAAACTGTTAACCAAAGTGTCACGTGATCGTTTCTCTAATATTCAAGTGATGGGGCCACGTGGTGTTTCAATAGTGAACACATCTTGGTCCCATAACAGCTACAGCCAACTGATAATTAGGTAAATTGTCCTTAAGCGTACTCCAACACACTGTTAACCCCTTCTGGCCAGGTTATGAGCCTGATGAATATGGCCCCTCGACTAATTTATCGTTAAAACTCACAAGTTAGGACAATATTTCCTGACGTTTCAACTCCAAGTTCTCCTAATCTGTAAAACCATGCTTCAATTGTTGAAACTCGAGTGAGCTAGGGTTTGGAAAGGCCTTTAGATGGAATATGCTAACTTTTGCCTGCAAAAATGGCATGTAATTTAAAGGAAAGAATCGAACCAAAAGTGGCAAATTTAAACAATCCAAAAACATTACAGTTCAGAATTATCTTTGAAAGCTGGTTTTTACCAAATTTTATGTCATTCTGACTTTCTGACGCCAGCACCACTGCTCTAAACACATGGAGACGGTATGTGACATTTTCATGTGTTCTTGCTAGGTCGTGTAGATGACAATCAGTTACGCCAACCACCCGCACTGGATTGATAACATGAAATAGCAGAGGACCTTCCGTGTCAGAATATTCCTAAAGTAAACACATCAGCGAGCTTATCACTCAAGGCACGCTTGGACAGCTTATCACCGGTTTCGTCCTGTTTTTGGCGTTATCAGGCAAGCCTAACTCCCAATCGGTACCAACACTGTTTCGTACTTAGCCACCAAGCCGAACGTACATCCAGGCAAGCGGTCACTTGAAGATAAGGTGGTCACGATGAAAGATGAACTTCTATACTCCAAATATGGAACATTGGATGAGATTGTTTGTTAAACCCCATGGTTGCCATATTTAGTAGGAGAAGTTGCCAATTATGGTAGTTCTGTACCATGCATCGTTCTAAGTAAAAAATAAAACCACTCCTTTTCACTTAGCATGTCAAAGCAATGTTTTCCACGGTTTACTTGATCTTCCTGAGTAACGATCAGTGTGATGTGCAATTGCAGCTTGTCAACTTGAGGTTCACCGATGAGATAGAGGACCGAGGGTCAGTTTGGCGTTCCTGAGTTTCTAGTTGGCCAGAAGGGAGCAGTCAGAGCGACATTCTAGAAATAACTAATCAATACATATAATATTCTAATTCACATGAACATCTGACTCTTGCAATGTGACCCCTCACGTTTGACCACTCAAAAACCAACTTAGCACGACGGGATCTTTTGCTCCGGTCAGCGGTTCAGTATCCGTACATCAAGAGACAATCCATAGATCTATACTGGCTTAAGATCGATCAACAACAGAGTTCTCTAGTGAATAATTATCACACTGAATGAGCTGGGATACTGAACATGCTACTACAAGGGGAGATGTATTTGTAATTTCCAGATACAAATGTCTGTTTCTTTCACAGGTTCACTCGAGCCTGACGACGGTAAAATTAGCACAGTCTCAGAGGTAGTGAGGGACGCATTTCCACGACAATTTCCCAAGTGCTTTTGAATTTTTCAGAATATTATTTTATTATTGGTCAATCTATTCTCATCACCAAACTGAACGGACAAACTTGAGCGTGCGAAGACTAATGTCACGTGATAAGGACCACATATACCGTCTCAGAAATTTCTGTGACCACGTCTCTCGTTGACAGATTTCATCCCCCAGCACATCACTGAGGATTAGACTGCTAGGTCCAAGTTTCAGAAAGTTGTTCGGACCGAAATGTTCCAAGTTATCTACTTAGCAGTACTGAGAAAAGGCTTGGCGAAAGACAGTCAAATTTCATCACCCGATGTGGACAGTGTGTGTCGCTCGGGCGGCTGTTTATCGAACCGATTTGACATGACTACAATCACGCATTACTGACAAGACTTCGTAGGGCCGAAATCAGCTTGCTTCTAATATAGTTGGTCATTAATCAGTGAGTTTTGTTCATTTCTTGTCCTCTGGATATCCTAGACAAAACAGCACGGTGAGTGCCCACGAAGCTTAGAGGAGGATACACTAGAAATTGAACTCTTCCTCAGGAACAATCTGATTTCAACTTGACTGAACATCCACTACATATGGTCCTGTGCTGTGGTTTGCCGCCATCGTTGACCACTCCATGTGGATGGACTTTGGAAAAACTCGTACCTGTTTGTAGTTTACTCATACCTATAGGGTCATGTGGACAAGGTGCAGAAACATGATAGAAAGCGTCACATGTTCCGAATCAAAAATGTTTTCCAAACAGCGTTTTACTACTACTAACATAAGCAGGATTTTCAAGCATTCGTATTAGAGTGGGATGCTCCCTGGGCAGGACTGAAATGGTTCACACAAAGCCCACTTTTACCACGCGGACTCAGAGTGCTCGACGATTTGGCTTACTTTGGGAGATTCAACTAAAATACAGTCACGTTTCGCTTTTGACACAAAAGCTTCATCAGGCCAAGTGAACAGGTCACCAAGTTGGCCAGGTTATAAAGCAGACGGGGCACCAATCAGGAAGTCCTCTTCAGATTATCACAATCGGTCAGTAATGAGTGTCAATTAATGGCTCTTGTCGGCTTTTGTCGTTGCCGAACCCTTGAATTGATAGGTTGAAGGAGTTTAAAATTAGTTCCGATCAGTTCTTGTTGCTCAATCTTCCATTTCAGGGTGCTTCAGTTGATTAATCACCTCGGGCTCGACTGGTAGATTTTTCTTGGTCTTCGTGGGCTTGTGATTACTGCGACAATTTAGTTGGGGAGGGGGTCGAGGTCAAGTGGAATTTAGATGATGACTACTCCTCCTTCTGATGACAGTCACATACAATTTGGACTGACTCTTGAAGAGTTAGGCTGGTAAGATCTGTGTCAACGTCACTGAACAGTGAATTTTCCGAGTTCACTGTACAACGCCAGTGATACTGAAAGAGTCCTTTGGGTAGTTCAGCAACAAAGATTTCATCTACGCTGAAAGGCCGAGAAGCCATCCTTATTTGGACTAATCAGCGGTGTGCATCTCACAAAACTCCAGCGAGTCTCGAGTCCACGACCTTCCGGCTAGTAATCTGAACACTTAGCCGTTTAGCCATGATCAGCAGCGTGAGCAGGGGAGACGCCCAGCGCTGATCGTTTCCAACAGGGATGAAACAACTGCACAGCGCTTCTCCACTTTTCAGCATTGGACGAAGTATCACATGAAAAATCCAAAATATCCACACACACACACACACCATCAATTCAGAACTAAACGGTGCTCACCCCCATTTGGGCGTAACTGCCGTGATTTACGTCCCGCTACTCAAGAGAATGAAAAACTTTGATAGTGTGCCACGGCAGATATATTCATTCCAGTGTGAAGCGATGTGGATTATTGAACCGGGAACCCAAACGTTTTTATTCCTATGTATTTAGTTTGTGCACGTATGCAGGTATGTATGTGTGTGTGTGGGGAAGTTGCCCATAGGTATTTTGCCTGATATACAGCCACTTGATAAACCACCTTGTTGTGTTGCCTGTGAGGATGGGGTGTAGAATGAGAGTACGGTTGTTCACCAGATGAAAGTGTTGGGTTTAGGTACATACATGCACGTCTAGTTTAGATGTGTATCTGGAGAGGGGTTGAATAGTTGAATTTGGTGCGCGGGTGGAGTAACCCAGACGGTAAGATATCCTTAGGCGGTAAACATAAATGGATCTGATTGATACAAGCACTAATATGTTACAACGGACTGAACTAGATGAATTAAAACCAAGTTAATAGGATAGACGCTGTTTGTTAACGTTTGTTAACGAGGATTGACGCATAATTCACTCAACTTGATCAAGCTCGTTGCAAAGATATTCTCCCTCTGGTACAGCCTTACAACTGTTCATGACACGCAAAGGAGAAAGGCTGTCTTACCACAATTGCTGTTACGAAATACGGTCGATTTTTGTTGCGGTTCTTCGTAATCTTCTGAGAGATAATGTTTACATTTGTATACCATCGTAAAAATGACCTACTTCGTCGTGGTCTGCGAGCAAACCTGGGAATCTAATTCGATAAACAATTTCATTTTATGTTACTAGTACTGCAGCTGCTACTATCTATCTATCTATCTATCTATCTATCTATCTATCTATCTATCTATCTATCTATCTATCTATCTATCTATCTATCTATCTATCTATCTATCTATCTATCTATCTATCTATCTATCTATCTATCTATCTATCTATCTATCTATCTATCTATCTATCTATCTATCTATCTATCTATCTATCTATCTATCTATCTATCTATCTATCTATCTATCTATCTATCTATCTATCTATCTATCTATCTATCTATCTATCTATCTATCTATCTATCTATCTATCTATCTATCTATCTATCTATCTATCTATCTATCTATCTATCTATCTATCTATCTATCTATCTATCTATCTATCTATCTATCTATCTATCTATCTATCTATCTATCTATCTATCTATCTATCTATCTATCTATCTATCTATCTATCTATCTATCTATCTATCTATCTATCTATCTATCTATCTATCTATCTATCTATCTATCTATCTATCTATCTATCTATCTATCTATCTATCTATCTATCTATCTATCTATCTATCTATCTATCTATCTATCTATCTATCTTTTATTTTTGATGAACATGGTCACAAACATAAAAAGTAAATCCAGGCGATAGATGTGGAACGGTGCACAGGAGAATATTAGATAAAAAGAGAGATGCGCTTCATTCGAAGTCGTGCCACCAACAGTTCCAGTCAGACAAAATGAATCCCAAAGTATGTAAGGATGTTTGATGTGGAAACACGTGTGTAAGGACCAACAACCGAGGAAAGGATAAACAATGCTGAATGTTCTTCAGTGCGCGGTAAGCGCTAGCACAGTCAAGATTCGCACATCTGTCATACTGGGTCTGGTGTGAGAGTCAATGGCAAGAATATAAACTCAACACCATGTACCACGCATAAAAGTGTCGTAACTACGCAGAGAGCCCACAATGGCAACCAAACACAAGTCACTGACTGTGACCTTAGGAAGTCCTAGACCAATAACAGCTTTGGCGGATTGAGGCGAGCAGATCTCTCGATAAGGGATGGTCATCGGTGGACCAAAATGTCGACATCGCAATCGTAGGGCTGAGATTATGGTGAGGGAAAATTCATCAACAACATACTTCTGCTTCTTCTCATTCCAGACTACTATTAACCTCCGCAGCAACCACCCCTCTACAGACAACACTTTCGGCTAGTTCGTCAGGTTCTCGTTCGACGTGTTTTTTCGATCCAGGATGTGAATAATTGTTTAGATAACTCTTGGATTACTCGTCCACCTGGGCACCCAGTGTTGTTCGGGACGACATATAAATGAGGGGGAAAGAGATTGTAAACTTACAGTAATCACAACGAAAGTCGCGAGTAAACGATTTTTAAATGATCAAAAAGAGAGGAGTTAAAAGATGGTAGTGATGATCATGAGGACATCAAATTTTTGGACCACATGCTTTGAGATGCATCGCTTTTTGAAATGCATTGCAACCAGAACACTTTAAAGAGTCAAAAACGAACGAAGGCATCACGTTTCTCTATGATCTTTTGAATTTGAGTAGTATGAAGCATTGAATAACGTGGACATAAAACCAAACGAGTCTCCAGCGGTGATAAAGGTGACTCTCCGTCACCATAGATTCACAGATCAAACTATATAAGGTTTGGCGCTAACTAGCCATATATGTTCGTCTTGGGTGATCCAAGCGAGAGTTGCGGGCTGCCAGATGCCCTTTTGCATGCATTTGGGGCTCAGTGGTTCAGCTGCACCCACCTGGTTTCAGCCATCAGTTGGGACTGCCCACTGCAGTGTCCCCTTCCTTCTTACCCTCTGGTCTTACTCTGTCGGGTGTATCCCGGATGCATAAAGCCCAGTTATACCTTAGCAAAGACGGCATTTTGCATGTGGATGCATCGGCTTATTCCGATTTAGCGTGCCAACTTCGGAAATGGAGTCGACCCCGCATGCAGCATTGTATGACGGGGCATGAGTGAGTGTGTGTAAACAGACTTTAGCAGGGCTTAAACACAAGTAAACCAACGGTATAAGAGAACGAATNTTCTTTCACTTACATTTCCACAGCAGCCCAGGCTAGTCAACAGAAAAACCCGTCGATTTGTTTCTAAGCACAGATGTTGTCTACATAACTCTCACCCTTGGCAATCTCACAGTTTTGATGGACCTTTGATGCACGGAAAAATTCGCATGCCAAATCTTGGGGATTGCAATTCAATCAATTGAGTGTCAGAAACTGCCATTTACTTACTTTCGGCTTTGCAATAGTAGCCACATTCATTTTTTCCGGCCCACCAAGCCATCTCCTAATCTACTAATATATGCATATATATATATATGGATTAACCTATGTATACGACTATCTATCTATCTATCTATCTATCTATCTATCTATCTATCTATCTATCTATCTATCTATCTATCTATCTATCTATCTATCTATCTATCTATCTATCTATCTATCTATCTATCTATCTATCTATCTATCTATCTATCTATCTATCTATCTATCTATCTATCTATCTATCTATCTATCTATCTATCTATCTATCTATCTATCTATCTATCTATCTATCTATCTATCTATCTATCTATCTATCTATCTATCTATCTATCTATCTATCTATCTATCTATCTATCTATCCATCAGTATTTTAAAAGACATACATTTGTTGGTGGAGTAATGCTTGCATTCAGGTGGGCGTCTTTGGCCATATTGCGGACCACATTTAGAACAGATGCTAACTTCCCAAACATACAATGGGCAACGTTTCTGCTCCGGGCGCACCTGCTAGAAGGCAATCATCTTATGTTCAGGTCTCGTAAATTTTGCGACCTTTTCTGAGCTTCCGCGGAAGATGGATACATTAGATGTTGTCCTCAGTCCTGTTATCACATGAAGCCCGATTGTTTACAAAATGCCCGAACAACAGCTAATGTCAAGTGGCACAAATTTCATTCAATTCGTAATGATAAAAAAAAGTTGATGTGCGTTACTTACCAAGTAGGACCATCGAAACCGGCAAAATCAGTGACAATTTACGGAACATCTCTAAGCCGACTCAAGTGAGTTCAGTTTGCCTCTTGACCTCGTTTTATACGCGTATGTGTGGCGCGCAATGGCTTTCACCAATCGGCTTCAGTGGAAACGCACTGCACACACGCCTTCCGTAAACATACTTGGTGAACAATAAATGACGTCTACGCAAACCACGTGTATGCTAATGCTGGTTCATATGGATAACAGGTCGCAAGCAAACTATGTGTACCGCCTGAATGCAAAGGTGCACCGCATGCATCTCGTAAAGTAATCTACAGTTAGTTTTTAGACAACCGCACCCTGGTCGCAGCAATAAACCTGAGCCCAAAGCTTTGGGGTCGCACATTCCACAAAACGTTTTCTGGCCGAAGCACTCTTTTCATTATTTGCGGAAGGATAACAGCCGACTGTCAGCTTCCGCCAAGGTCTTTTGTGGGATCTGTGTCAGCCTAAAGAATGGCTGGGTTGAAAGTGTAATAGACATCCTTGAGAATTCGTCGACATTGAACCTGTCCGTTCCACATCGGCATCCTGGTGACTGTGCTGGAACCCGGAACATGCAACAACACGGTTTATTACGCGGAGACATAACTTCTTCCTGGATGTCACTTGGGATTCTCGTCCGTTATTGTAATCGAACAACCCCCCCCAATAATGGGTGTGTATGTTCCGCGCTAATGGTTCATGATGTTACGCAAGAGGAATTAAGGAACCTCAGCAGATACGAAAACGAAATGGGTAGCGCTTACGAAAGTGCTTGAGTATGGCTATCTATCTCATAACCTACGGGTTACGCACCGTTGCTTCAAGTTGCTTTTGCTTGGCCTGCTCCTATGCAAACTGGTCTCTTGGTGCCTTCATACCTTTTACCTACTCGGTCGTTTTATTAGGAAACGTAAATGCAGGGCTTGTGCTGAACAGAGAGCTATGAACAGCACTTGGTGACAAATCTAGGATTCATTTGCGGCCGTGGAAAATGCAAACAATGGAGTAATTCTAACCCCCTGCTTATTCGAGATGATTCTACAAGTTAACTGTTTACAATAGCCTCCCTCACCGTTTCCAGGACCACCTCTCTACTCTCGCACAATGAGGTCGCGATTCTGCGTTGGTCCCCATCAGAGACTTGAATTCCAGGTTGAAATAGGGCGCAATGTAACCTCACTTACCTACCCCACTTACCTACGTAACTCCTTCGGTTTCGATTATTGGTTGACTTTCAAGTTGCCTGTTTCTAAATATATTGTGACCTAGTTAACAGTTAGCTACGACTTTTAGATGGCTTAAACTATGCCAGCGGTCTGTGCGCTCCAGAAGAAATATGTTCGTGTGCGGTACAACTGGAGCCCGGTGCAAGTGGCATATAAGACGAATCAGGCCTTAGAAACAGGCAGAATAATTGCTCGTTTGTATCAACGATTGATTGCAACCTGTGGTCCGCTGCTGTGAGCAATATATAAGAAGAACTACGGAACACTGTCGTTAATTAGCAGTTTATTGAAATGAACTGCGAGACGCGGTGCCGATGACCACTCCCAGGCTCGCCAAATTGGAATGGCTGACAGCGTAACTGCAACAGAAACCAAGTCGCAACTTTAGGTTAGGGCTGAGTCCACATGTTGAACACGGTCAGTTTCGTAATTAACTTACATGCATGATACAAAGTACAATTGTGTAGACAGAAATCTGTCCCTGCTTTAAAACGTCCTCTGGAAATCTTTCTCCTTTCTTAAATTTCTTGGTACAGTTTAATTCCACCGCAATGAATCCGTCTGCAGCTAGTATGCCAGCGTTTTTAATCTCTGTGTCGGTGAATGGCTGTTGATCTGGTGGTGCCGTCAAATTCTCCCCCCGTAAAAGGAAGCACCATTATGTAATTTTGTAATTCATTTTTGTTATGTTCGCACTCAGCCCTATGAATGAAGTTGCGAATAAACAAACGGTTCAGCTGTAGCACTTTTTCGGTGCCTAGCTGCCATGCCACCCAAAGGAAGCACGAGGGCTGGGTTGCTGCCAGGTTTAACAAGTATTGACAAGGAAGTCGAGAGGCAGAAGTCGGTTTCGAAACACAAACCATCCAGTCATTAAATTCACGCTCTAAACACTGAGCTACCTCACCTCAAAGACGGAACAGTAGGCTGTGTTTTCTGCTGAAAATTAAAACATGGATTATCGCATACATCCTGAAGCCTAGGTTGGCACCGCCTAGAATGGGGTCGGTGTGGCCATTTCCTATCAAAATGGGACCTTGATACATCGACAAGAATAATACTGTCAGAACCGTGTACATTTCCGGCAGTTCCCAATAGATTTCTGAACTGCTAATCGGTACAAGCATATTGCATGCAATGTCTATATAAACAATTCGGATAGCAGCGGAGCAAATTCCTAATAAAATTTATGACGTACGTTGTTTGTACCTGATGCAAATTGTTCAGCGATGTGGCAACGAGATTTTCTATATTACTAGCAACATAGCCAGTAGTCAGTGGATAAATCCTGTCCATTAAACCGACATAATGCACTACTTGTAGCACCGCCGAATTTCATCGAACGCTTAACACAGGCTCCTCATTTAGGAGAAGACTTGGAGTGCCCCAGGTAGGCCTACTTACGTTTCCTTTTTTAAACACATTCAGGATATTGGAGCAAATCTTGTTGCCTGAACACTCTCCATCAGGTTGCTGAAAAATCTCCAAGAGCCAATAAGTCGATTCGCCAAGTGGAGCCAAAGGATAGTGAGCAAAATCGATTGACTTAAAACAGACGGCTGCTAAGTTGTTAGCAATATAGCCATTATCCAGTGTGTTCGAGAATGAATCTTTCACCGAGTTTTGGTTCGTAGCGGATAAGATTCACCTGTGAAGAGGACACTAGTTGTGTCTGCACAAGAAAGCATGATTTACCTCCTTCCGTGAGCTAAAAATGAATTATTTTTTGCTAAACTTAGGAAGAGCAGATCACTTTGCCACATCTCACAACATACGTCAATTTTTTTCATGGCGCAGCCCACCTGCTGAGGAGGGTAAGCTGTTCTGTGAACTTTTATACCTCTATTGACAATATGCTGTTCTCTTTATGTTGCCTACAAGTGCTGTTTAAAATCGACTCGAATTCATTTTTTATTCGTAACTCATTTAAACATCTTTCGCACACAAAGGTGAGCAATATAGTTTGCAGGCCTGAGAGAGTAACGGAATTGTGCTTTTTATTGCGTTCGTTTCAGTTGACCTTCAAAATCATAATGGTCGCATCACATCTTGAATTCCTTTCATTTTTTGCGAGAACGCTGAAGCAAGTTAGACTCATTTAGAGAGTATCATACCAATTATTTCGTGTTGGTATGCAGACTATGTTATAATCCAACCGTCCAGCGTGACTCCCCGCAACGTGTATTGGCATTGTTTTCACGAAACGTCTTGTTTTGTCATTTATTTCTCGGTTACAGGTCATGACCCCCACATAAGCGTACCGGATTGCGCCAAAACTTAGTCATACAACTTCGAGGTTGTTTTTGAGTATCTAGTTCTGAACGCCAAAAGCTTTGCCTTCGGAGGTTTCCCCCTCAACCCCCTCGTGCATTCCTAACGACCGCGCACTGTTACCAACTGCTCATGAATCCGTGAACTTCCAATTTTTTTTAGATTCTCTATCACATATTTGACCAAGTTAGACGGATCAGATAAACAATTCAATTCCAATCACATTGTAGAGTGTCCAGATCATTGGACGCCAAAACACTGGGATTCTGAAATTGTCGTACGAAAACAACACATGACGATATGAAGATCACCACAAACGGAAGAATGCACTGACGTAACCAGAATGAGTGAACTGTGAACAACCGTCTCAAAGTGTGACAACGACATTTCAATAAAAATTGCAGCTGAGACCGGTCCGTGACTTCGATGAGTTCACATTCCTTAACAGCGCCAAATGAGTAGCGAAAAACTGGACAGTTGAGTTGGAATGATGTGGTCCCCCTGCTCGTTTGAGCGTAGACGCTTTTCACTGGGAATCATCAATGAAGTTGTACAATCTCTAAAGCCAAAAGACACTTTAATTTGAATGAGAAACCCAAGTCAGTAACGTGCTCAAATAATACTGTAAGAATGTGGAACTTCTTAACCCAAAACTATACCTCTTGCTTTGAGCGTATTCGCAGAAGTCCAAGTGTGCATTTCAGCAGGGACTTTAACGCATCAGGGGAGCGCAGGTGCGTCTTATCAAGACTTGTGAGTTTCCAACCGTCATCTTATAGCAACGTTACTCATTTAACCAGTTTTCAATCCAGAATCAGAATAAATCTAAAGAAAATTATTGCCATACGTGTTCAAATATGCTATTTTGGAAGCCTCATTAGTAGACTGTAAAAAGATCTTCATGTAGAAAGAGCCGGGTCATCGCTCATAAATGTTTTCATGCTTGTCAGTTCTTATAGAGGCATTTAGATGTGAAGGCGTAAAACCAGGAAATGAGCTACAACAAGCTGAGATCTCTTGAGAGAACCATAACACGAGGTAGTCGTATAATGTTGCCACGTCTAGTTACGACTGTTCTCTTCATGTGGGTTTCTTTCCAAACGGATCAAACAAACCCACGAATTTTCGAGCAAAGCCATTCAATTGCGGAAAGGGCAACACCAATACAAGTGAATTCTCGAAAATCTCGTAGTGGGGCGAAACCAGAGTTTATGTGCGCCGAAAATGGAAATGAATCGAAGTTTTAAAGTTGAATTTGTTAACTCTAAAATATGCGAACGTCGCCACATGATAACTGACGCCCGAATTAAGTTTGGGGTGTTCGAACAAATCCAATTATGTCACATTGGAGTGTTCAAGTACCTGTACAACAGGCGTACCAAAAAGAGTTTTGACCACAGCTAACCTGTTTTAGTCAGCATTTTCATCGGCTTATTGAGTGACTGTGTCCTCCTCTTTTTACGCTCTTTGGTTGTCGTGATCTTTCTGCCATCAGCTCTCTAACGAAGACACAACACCTCTTCATGTTTTAGCCCAGATTATCTTTGAGTTCCTCCATTAAGCCACGTCATTTTCACAAGAACCTGACAGTTTCTGCTAAAGTGACTGCGAATAAGTCATTCAGAACCTGTTATCGAGTGTCCTCGTGGGTTTTATGCAACTGGGTGCAATCTACTAGTCAGCCGCCGCAAAGTCACTACCCACGGATTCGCACAGAGGATAACGTCTTGTCTAACTGAACTGAAATACTTTCCGGGACTTTCTAGGATGGTGATCGATGTGATGTTGAACGTTCGTAATTGAAACGCCATAACGTACCAATGTATGATATAGGGTTGTAAGGAATCTTAGTTTGGACACTTTAAGTGACTTACTGCGTCACAGAAATGATTTCGGAACTAAATATTTTTCGGTCGCCAGTGGCATTGCGGCTGATCGGTTCTACTTGGAGGAAATCACAACCATATATAAATTATCAATATGCGTGGGTTGAGGACATTAGACTCAAAAGACATGACGGTGGCGGATAACTTCGCTGAATTTGATGTTTTATGACGGGTGAAAGTTGTATCAACCAGACAAAATCGCCTGCTGCATGAGGTTCTATTCGATTGAGAGGAACGACTGGCCCGTGTTCCGAAATTCACACATCCATAGGTGATACTAACCATGACAAATTAGCCGAACGAAAGCCCGGGTGATCAAACCGGTAAGTTCGCGGAAAGGCTCCAGAGCTGACACGCAGATCTCACTGGAAGGTTCACAAATTGTGCCAACACCGTGCTTGCAGGGGTAAAACGATGTCATATTCTCAGGCGTGGTAGTCGATTAACACAAAGTCGGCTTGTCACGAACACCGTTTGCACCATCGAAAATGTTCTATTTCGTGTTCCCATAGAACAGTGTGATGACTACCAGCAAGCACAACGCACGTCTAGTTTAGGAGTGGCAATTGGGAAGAAACTGGTTATCTGCCGATTCAATTTAGTACATATCCCAGTTCAGTGACCAAGTGTACTAGCTAAAGTGTCTCTGTCATCTGCGTGTGGTCCGTTTCCAAGGGAAAGGTTTTGAGGATAAGACAAGTAATTTTTTAAATTTTGTCTTTACAGTGCTCTTGGCGGTAAGCCCCTTTTGAATAAACTGGAAACCCGACTCCCGAGTGGAGTGTGGTCGGCAGTGGTAAAGGACAAAATGAAAACCAGGAGTGTGTTACCATTGTCAATTTGGGATACGAGGTTACATTTGTGTAATATAATATATTGATTACCTATGTGAATAGCCATAAATAGGAGAACCATGATATATAGGATGGTCCGTAAATGCGGCATTGAACATAGAGATTCCATGCGATGCTCATGCAAGTTGGACAATATCTTCCAGAGGTCAATTCGTGCAGTCCCCATCGTCTCCTAAATGCTTATCTCCACAGAGAAGATGGTTCATGCATTCTGCCAACCACATTGAAGACGACCAGCCTCAGCCATACATACATGGTGCAACATTGAAAATCAACTTTAACCCACTACTTTAATAGTTACACCTGACTGTTGAACGATGATCGCGTTCTACCATAGACAGTCACGTTTCTTGACCACTCTCACTAAGCTGCGCACGCAGACGGTCTTAGTAACCCCGGGCTACAAGAACAACGGTTTGACAAGCAGCAATTAGAAAACTCCAGTCTTTAAAAGGGAGGACACAGCAAAGCACCAGCATATATCCAAACAGAACTTCGTCTGATTGGGGACAAATGTGTATTCATATTTTTGCCTGTTTGCGTCGGCAAACTCAGTGGATAGGCGACGAGAAATGAGCGTTGGAGAATCTACCAGAAATCCATGGATTCTGCATCACCAACCCCGGGGAAAATGTACCCATTTGCCAAACCTTATGTCAGACGATATGTGTGTTAAGAAGGGTTGCATTATCCTGCATTATTCGAAAACAATAATCAATAAACAATTGATCGTAACAATTAATCAGTAACAATTATTTCAAATTTCGTTGTTTCGTTAATGATTTTAGCAAAAACTTTTGGAAAGTCTGTTTGTCTTTTTTCGTTTTAAACCCAACAAAATGGTTTTAGAATTCATCAGTAAATACCAACTGTATACAGCCACTCTCCGAATTTGCTAGAAAGCCATGGGGTTTACCCTTATTGAAGAAGGCGTTTTATTCTCTGGCAAAACGTGATGTACCTCGTGCATAGAATTGCATAGTTGGTAGACGGTAGCGTACTGTTTTGAAACCCTATTAGGCGCGTTGAGCACTCAGCAAGGTGATTCAACTATCCCTAGCTGCAATCCACATGGTCAGTCTCCTTTTCGCATTTGGTACGTGGTGAAATGCGGGATCTTCAGTGACTGTTACACAACAGTAGACAAACCATGCCAGAAGGGGTTTCACAATTTAAGAAACCTCACCTACCCTCAGATGCGGGACGGAGATTGGCCAATAAATATAGACTACTCAAAAAGTTGATCAGTAGTATCCATTGTTAAATGGTAGTGACGGCCTGATCAGATTGCCTGAACTTGTCTTCCTTAGGATAAAACCCGATAAACACATTTGGTGTAAAATATGTTTTGGGACGATGTGTTGTTTACGCTGAGCTCAAACCAACTGTTTCAACCATCACAAAGAGCTCCAGACAAGAAAGGTCTGATTAGTGAGCGACACAGAAGAGAAACACAGTCGATTGTTGGACCTCCATGTGTAGGAGCAACTGGCGGTCAGTTTTTAAGCCAAAGTATGCGAAAGTCATCGTTTCTGTTGGAGGTTGCCAGGAACCACAAAACATTCCAGTGCTTACGTGGATAAGACAAAGCGGAGCGCTCAGGTGTCCCTGGGGCACAGCACAAACAAATGAAAAACAGGTGCAGAATGGGCGACATGAACAGCATGCGGAATGAAAACAAAGCTCGTGCTATGTCGGCCTTATCACTGTATTTTAGACCCTAAAGCTGTTTACCAAGGTTTTAACTAAGTAGTTTTTGTTAAGTTTTCCCAATGTAATCCACACTTTTGCTACGTAGGCTTTCGTTGAGAGAACGCCAAAAGTGGCCGGTAATGCAAACACGGTTTCCATGCTTTCGACCATGGTTTTGTTGTAGATAATTGGGCTTTGTTCCATCTCCAGTTTGTTTATGGTGATGGTCTTTTACTTCTATTTCAGCGCAGGACGCGCTTTCTGATGTTCACAAGTGTTCAAGAATTTGATTAACTAGAGAACAGTGGGGCAGTAGTTATAACATCACAGGCGGTAAAAGTTAGCTGGTTAATAGAGCCCGACAGTTTACTTGAAAATGATTCCTCATTATTACGGAGGTATCCCCGTGGTCTGCTGGGTGGGCCTTACCTTCTTGGAGTTACATAAGGTGGATCGCTGAAAGCGATTTCGATTCTCTGCTCACTTAGTTTCATCCATCACACATTTTCAAGATTATGGTCTAACTTCCTCTCAGCGTACAGCATCTAAAGATAAGGAGGCCAGAACGCAACAGAGATATAAAACAGTCTAACAAGTTACCGGCAGCAGGCCGAGATTTGATTAGTCGAAAGTATGGACCCAACAGCCAATCATGACGCAGTATTGGCCAAATGCCTGTTGCCAATGGCGCATCCAGAACGCGTCAGAATTTCCAGAAAGTTGTTGCCACTTACGCTGTATAGATGAAGCTGAAGTACAAGTGTTGCTGACTTCGTTTTGGACGTTAATATACCTTGTGCACATTTGGTGGTTGTTTTTGACGTGAACGCTAGCTTGGCAGGCACAGAGAGAGAACTAAGCTGAGAAAATATCGTCGCTACAGGACGCCCGGATTTACGCAACCCAACCTGATCTAGTTAAAAGCCAAAGGTGATTCTTGTGACTTGACTTGACAGCAGCCATTGCAAGCAAATAGCGTTACAACAACTCCTCTATCACGTTCCACTCGAATACCGATTTCTCGATATTTAGGTGGCGTCACACAGATGTCTAATTCAACCTGAATAACCCAAACGGTTTCGTTTCCGCTTTACTCAAAAATACGACAGTCTCATGAAAAAGCAGTCGGTCGATGCATCACAACTGTCCACAAAAGACCATTTTTACCACCAGTGACCTGCCACATACTTCAAGGGAAATGCTTCGAGTCGTGGAAGCGAGGGACGAAACTGCCGAACTAAGTGATACGCCGCAATCTGCTCCACTGTCATTTTCACAATTCTCCACCGTTTGAAATCAATCAGTCGTGCATAGTTTCTAGCAAGTCCACTAGTGCAGAATATATTGTGCTGCGCATTCTCACATGATTTCTTGATAGACGAAGCTAATCGAATTTCGAATAACGCGCTTCAAAATGACCTTGCAGAAAAACACCACCAAGAACAGGTATGTTGTAACCGGAAAATAGAGTGCTTCTGGTCATAAAACGATGCAATCCGAGTTGTTGTGTAAACACGTCTTAATTTTAACAAACTGGGTTTAAAGTTGCACCAAAGCAAACAATGCCTTTAAGATCCATGGCTTATCTCTGGAGAGGGTTTTCTCTGAGAGCTTCCGCGTGAGATTCCCTTAAAATCTAATTTTGACTGGATTCAAATTTAGAATGACTTGACAAATTTCAGACATTTCAAAGAATGCTCAAATCACCGTTTGCATAACGACCAAATAGATTTAACAAAGGGTTTTGTCTGCTGCGTAATGGAGGTTGTCGACAGGATTTGGCGTCGGAATACTTTGGTAAACTTCATGTTGCGTCTTCCTTGGGTGCAATCCCTCCGCAGATGTATCATCATCAACACCATTTCGGTGCCTAGCTGTCATACCATCCGAAGGAACCACGAGGGCTGGGATATTGCTCGAGTCACCCAAGCGTAGACAGCAGAAGTCGAGAGTGAGCAGTCGGGTTCGAACCACGGGTCTTTCAGGCAGTAAATTCGTGCTCTAATCACTGAGCCAACTCGTCTCCTAGCAGATAGATATGAACATATCAACCAGATTCTAGTTTTGCAGAAAGCTTGTTTTACGCCCCTTGAAATGCCCGCAATGTGTCGGCTGGAATCCGTTTATCTTTTTACACTGGCTACGATTTATTTTTGTTTGCTAGAGCAGTATTTTCAAAATTAAACATTGAATATATAACAGTAAGTCACTACTTTTTCGAAAACATCTATTATGGTGAGTGAACCAGATGAGTCTGTTTGAGTTAACTAAGTTGCATCCACATATTGTTTCACAGCTGCGTCCGCACCAGCTCGCCAGGTAAATCCTGTGTAAACAAAGTGAACTTTCGCGTTGGTTTTATCAATAATTTCAACATTTTTGTACCATTGGGGTTGTTGCTGATCGGTTGTTTGTTCGGATGGTTTCTGGAGAAATGCTGTAAATGCTTCATTAGATTTCATGCTGTCGGCTGACGGGCTCATTTCTCGGACAGTCGAGTAACAAGTGGAGAAAAATGTCTCTCTAGAAGTGAAACTTGAAGTCCTCTGTAAGTCGGGCGATTAACCAGATACCAGTCGTTCAATCCAAGTGACCAAATAGAACGCCGGCCTCTGTAGAGAAAGGCTAATGTGGGGTTTGACCCTTCTAGGACCCAAAACGGGTTCAGCAGAGCTAGTGTATCAGTCCAAACCATCACAGACGAAGACAGCTTTTGGAAAAATGGACTGATCATAGCGAAACGTCCGTATTCCCGTTTCCCGGTAAAAGTGCAGGGCTTGCTATGCTGGTCCAGTGTTGATGAATTTGTGGCCAGATCAAAGGTACTGCCTAATTAAGTGTTGTTTTGTAGGTACCACGTTTCGCTAAAAGGTTACAGTTAGGAGATAAGTACTTGTAGATATTTTGCCAAATATTCAAGGTCTAAATGTGTCTTCATTTCTGGCGTTTTGGGGCCGGATATCGCACCTCTGGTTTGCCAACTCGTTACATGGGAACGGGTGACTCAAAAATGGAATAAGTGCTAGAAAATCTGCTTAACTATTTGAAAATATTTAACGAGGAAAGCACAAAACTAATGCGCATCTCTCAAAGAGTGGCTGAATTGTACCTGTGCTCTCTGAAATCAACCTAAAGCACGAATGTTTTCTACCTCCATAACGTCGAATGAGTTAAACGTGATTGTATTGACTTTTGGAAGCAACATTTCACGCAAACGTTTAGCCGTGTGCGTAACAAGCCCATACACTTTGCTAATACTTCTAAAGATAGTCGGCCTGTTTACCGTGATAGATGAGTTTTTCGTGACAGCCTCTGTTCTTGTGTTCTTTCCTTCCTGGTGCTGGCACATTTACCTTGCTATTTCGACCTTCAGTTGAAGACAGTGGAACTGGAAAATCAGAGAAGCACTGCCCAAGTGTTTGTTCCTTGTTGACAACCATGAAAATTGCGAGCTCACTAAACTCAGGAAGTTTTCCGACCAACGGCGGATGAGAAGCAGAGTGACTGGTTTGCAGTCGGGCAGGACGTAGAGCCACTTGCTCATAAGTCACGGAATCCACTACAGTTGAATACACGAGTATTGACTCCTCAGGGGGAAGATTCACTGGTTCCAAGCCGACTACAGATTGAGGGCACAGCGTGGAGATTTTGCCATTTTCAATTAGGAATTTGTGCTGTCATGAAGGTAGTTCCATGCTGAAACCCAAGATCACCGGGATCACTGGAAGTGCGCATCAACCCGTTATTCATGTGAACGATTAACTGTTAGGTCATAAATGTGAGGCAGGCAGTGGGACTGAAGCGTAGTTGGAGAGGAGACGGCGCCACCCATCCTCCCCGACTGCAAGTTATTCACACTACTAACAAGTAGCCGCTGGTCGACCGGCTAATTATCTCACCCACAGGCTGAGCCGGCGTGCGTTTAAACCACCCGGCGTTCCGTGAGATGAAGGTTGACAGGGATGTGGTCAGTCGGACCTCATATTTATCTGCTGCAAGTGGGGTTCACTTCATCCCTGTAGAAAATTATAAAGTAGGCACTCGCGCGACTTACTGGGGATGGAAAAACTCACCCGAATCAATGTACGTGTTGCAACGAAGAGAGCAGTTTTCAGGGTATTACAGAAGTACTTGTTTGTCCTAAAGATTTCCACTAAAAGTGAATTTACTTCTTGAAGAGAACAGTTCCTCACCGACAAATCGTTCTCAGCTGTAAAGAGCAGACTTGTGGGTTACATTGGCCCAGTGACACTACATATGTTTGTGTGTATATAACCTACGACGCATATACAGCTATACTTCTTACTTGGTTATCAAACATAGCAACGCAAATCCAGAGTAGGTTATTCTAATAAGCAATGCTTGTTGATA
>CM030372.1:12074250-12244061 GCA_003604175.2 Clonorchis sinensis
GTGCAATCTCCTTAAGGAGACTTGGACTATTAATTCTGGACACCTCGCTCGAAATCTTTACGGAGCATTCTGATAGCTACACTTTGCCGGTTGTGCGGATAACATGTTGACTGACTCTCGTCTGTTCCGGTTTCAGTCTGACTCAGTCAGACTGAGGTTAGGACTACAGTTTGGTTTGTCCAACAAGTTCGTGAGTTGAAATCAAAAGCAGTCCTGGAGGATGGGTGAATTTTTGCCGCATCTTGTCCAAACACCAGACTTTCCTGTCTAGTAATGACGACCGGTGTATATATGATTCAGCGGCGCTAATTTACCCGGTTCCGACGATTAGAATTCGTCCGGTTCGAAGCCGAATACACCGAAGATAATTCTGGACGATTCTGGAAGGGTAGAATTGCGTGAGGTCACACTAGTCTGTTTTCAGTGCTGCTCAGCTTGAATTGGGCCTCACGAAATATGGGGATCAGCAACGAATCTACGTCTTCCTTAGTGTTTAGCACAGTGCCCATTTCCATAGACCAGATGTTCAGAATTAGTACAAACAAGACTTGCGTATGCGTCAGTCTGATTCGGTGGGAGCCGATTTGATCTGCCTTTTCACCTTATGAAAATTACTGAGGGACTGATGAGATTTGTTCCCTGCATTCATAATCAAGACTGCCGTTTTTTTTCATTACCGACCAGGAAAGCGTGGTCCATTATCAAGGACTGCCTTCGGTTTCATCTCGTGAATGTGTTAGGACATCGAGCCTGTAGTCCTAAACTCAGCCTGACTGAATTCCCGTAGATTTAACCAGCCTACTAGGCATATGAGGTGGCAGATATTCGTGGCCACCAAGACGGAATTCGTGGCCGGTCTGAAGTGTCTGTGGGATTGTTATCCGCACACCAGACAACTGGTAACCGGGTGAGTGTTTTATAAAGGTCGGTCTGTTTTCGACAACCCTGGACTGTGAACACGATTACGGTTGTTTCGGTTGCCACAGTCCCCAGGCACAGATAAAGACGAAACATGAAAATGGAGCAAAAAACGTCGAAGAGTGAACGAAAGGAACAAAATTCAATGAATGAACGTAACAAAGTATTGATAAGTTTTCCGAAAACTTTTCGACCGGGTTCACCCTTCTAGGGGTGCATCAGACAAGCGCAATCCCTGAGTTTCCGTCAACCTCACGTTCTGCTCGAACCCAAACTGCACAAATTTAGCGAAATACACTCAATTTAGTTTTTTTACAGGAGACTCACTGAATCCCAACTGAATCCCTCGCTTATGATTTCCCTCGACTGAACGTGCTGCCCAGGGCCGCCTCATGTTTCAGTTGGTACGATGTGCCAATATCAGGATACATTGTGGGCTGTTGAAGAGTTTTCGGCAGCCTTGTTACAATGTACTGCAACATCTCAGACATAGTACCAACTGAAACTTGAGGCGGCTTGGTGCGGCACATTCAATTGAAGAAGAACATCATCATAATCAGGGGACTCAGCTGGGTTCAAGGTCGGTCTCTCGTGAAAACCAAATTGACACGCGGATGTATGCATTTCGCCAACACTCAATGAACTCGGTGAACCAGGAGTTTGCTGCAAAGAAAAATATGGGTGGTTCTCTCATTTGTTTACGTGGTGTAGTTCATCACACACACACAACAGTGTATCGGACGTATAAACCCGTAGAAACAGGCAAGGCGACTGATGCTTTTTAGGTCATCAGTGATGAACTTGCAACATGTAATAGCAAGACTCCCGGTTGTACGTCTCTTCAGAAGAGGATCTTTAACAGAATTTGTTAAAGTTTGGTCCCTGTTCTGAGCCAATGAATAATCTCTCCAGAGCGCTCACATGACCGGTCCAAAATGGCCGCTTTTAAACGATGGTCTCAATCGGGGGTCCAACCTTCCGTTTATTGCTCAGTCCTGAGTATTAGGTGCACGGCTCGTGTGGGTAAACAGAACTCACAAAAAAGAAACTTGAATGGGGTTAAAAACTCCCGTCTGACATTATTACCAGAATGAGATGAATCGGAATTCATTATGATTTTACCGCTTTCCCAAAAGCAGAGGGTGTTGTAAACCTGTAAGTGGCTCTCACTGTCGATGTAGTTTGGGGAATCAAGGGGATCCTCTCTTTTCCGTGTTCGTTGCTGGATGAATCCCATGTCAGGCCATTAGGTTGTTGACCTGTTCACGTGGCCATTCGAACAAGGTTACAGTGGCCTGCTGAGCTAATGGTCATAATTATCAGGCAGTTTTCTCAAAAATCAGTCTTCGGTTGAGAGTTCTCTCACAGAACTGAGACCGGGAAATGTCCCTCTCAGTGAGAATACCTCTCTGAAGAGGATTTTTTCACTGTCACTGTGCCCAAAGAGATAACCGCTTGAAACGAATGCCTAATAATCTGTTGGCTGATTTCCTGTAAGATGATGGCCGCCCTAGATCACGACGCGAGGTGCCAGGCTCTCACAGACAACCATCAGGATGGGCCAGATGTTGCAACTTTGTATATCTTTAAAATTGCATCCCATCCTGAATGACTTTCTTCCCGGTTGACAATTCAAATGGACCGCCCTTTTTATTTTTTGGTATAATTGAACTCTATTTCAGTTTGACAAAGACATGCGTATTTTCCGTTTTTGTTGCTACCTGAATTTAGAAAACTTGAGCGTTCGTTTTTGCCGCTTCTGCTATACAATTTTTGTACCAAAAGCTTGGTCAGCTATAAATTTGTTTTATTGTATCAGTTTGCGACCCGGTTTCGATCACGAGTTGACTGTTGATCCATATCGGCTTTGCTTGCTTTTTGGAGTACCTCACCGTTGGTCGAAAACCGTTGAGGGTTGTAATTTTGTACCCATGAAACTACTTTTATTTTTACAGTACAGCACACTTGCGTAACCATTCGCTCGGAGTTTTGCTGGTTTGGTCGCAAACTTTGGTGCTGGTTGCTCAAGCAATCGACACGGTTGTTCTTCACTGACGAAGAAGTTTCCAATGAAATTATTCAGAATAACTTACAACCTTAACCCCACTTCCCCGAAGGTGAACGGTTATTGAAACGCACAGGCCAAGGCAGTCCCCACTTTAATACGAATCTTACTTTCTACTTACGTGTGAATGATATAGAATGTGTCAACTATTGGCTTATCTCAGAGAAGCACTTCTTATGTGTTTTTAAGAACTTCTAGGACCTTTTTGATGTGATAAGCCGTTCGAAATCTGTCAGGATCTCCTGTGCCTCGATGCGTGCGTTGTGGTGTTTTGTTGTTTTGGTATTACATAAAATGTAAAATACCCTCAACACTGAACTTGCTTCCCTGAGTGGCCGCAACCAACAGTCGATTAAAAAATGCCGTTCTCATCCACTGTTCTTTTCCGGGGCGGGGAAACTGTCAATAGGCGACCGATGGAATGTTGGATAAGGTGTTGATATTTCATCTCACCATGGCAACGCGTCGGAATTGTGCTGCCGACAACTCATTTGCTGATCTCGAAAATGAAAAAAGAAACGATACTTAACCAAATCGAATGTTATTGCTCTGGGTTTACATCATAGAAGAATTTTGCAATACTACTGACAAATCCGTGAGTAGGGATCTAACTGAAACTGTAGTCTGCTGTCGATATAAGCATCTCATATGAACTAAATGATCAAGCAGGAAGGGCGACAGAAAACCGGAGTTCTGAGATAACCTGAGTTTATCATTGTTCGAGAGGCTTTGTACTTCTTGCGAAAGACCAGCACCTGTTGAAACCACAAGGTTAGGAATTCTAAAATTTCCATGAGTCACAGTTGATTTCCTGGAACTTTCTCGAACTGAGCCGACGTCATGATCTCCGGCCATATGGGTAACAGCCCGTGAGATTTCTCCCGTCAACGCGGCGTTTTGAAACGGAACGGTGCAGTGGCTCAGTGGAAGCGTGCCGAGAAGTTACGTCATCGTTTTATGTTATGTATTTTCCGCTAGTCGGGACTGACCTTTGCTTGTGATATGTTGTTTCATATGGATGACCCGTCAGCTTGTTTTCTGGCTGGTTAACTTCCTCGCTACTACGTCTCACCTTGTCTCCTTCAACCGCTCGTCTGCTGGTTGGCGAGCTCAGAAGGTAAACTCTACATGTTTCACACTGTAATCTTTGCTGATATGGGACTAAATGCATTCCAGTTTCTTGGCTACTTGCTAAATTGGTCCGTTTCAGCTAAGCTGTCTGTCATTTGAATGCGACGGTGAATAGATTGCGTTAGGTTCGACATGACAGTTGATTCATCCACGTTTCTACGTTCTGCTCATCGAATTTGTGGCCTTCTTGATCCTGGTTCATAGAGGTCTGATAAAAGTTTTCGAATACCTGTCCTTTTCAGATATTCATAACAGCTGGTGCCCTTGTTTTCTTTCTCACCTCTTCAGTGCTCTTCATTTTTCTTCACCTTCTTGAATAAAGTTTAGATGCAGAGCTTCTAGTGATTCACATGCTGGTCTCCGCGGTTGTCTTTTCCAAATTATGCATGTCTAGAGGTTCCCATCCAGTTTTATCTCACTGCCACATCCGGGAATTAAGGTCTGCTGTTCTTTTACATTTCAGTTGTGTATTCGACATTTTCGGAGGTGGGGGTGGTCGCTTGGTGGATTCCGTTACCCAAAGGCGAAAGTGTTGTCCACGTACCGAAAGCTAGGCTTTCTGCATCACGGCTTGGCTGATAAATCCCGGAATCAGATATCGCATTACAGCCTGTTTTCAAATGCTTGTATATCTGTTCATCAAAGACGAAGCATGTATCGGAGCAAAAACCCAAGATCCAACGGGGAATTTGTGTTTGTTTTCAACTACCTTATAAGTAGTGTGTTATGTCTAGACAAAAACGTTTCGTGAGTAAAATACCACCTGAAACATGAGGCGGCCTCTTGCAGCAGATTCAGTTGAAGTGGACCATCATAAACGAGAGACTTGGCTGAATTCAGTCGAGCCAGCTTGTTTTTTTTATAAACTTCCGGTGATTCGTAGGGGTTTGCAATGTTGACGTCAACGTCTTTCGTTTTCCAATGTTCCTGTCTTATTTTCTCATGTGCTGCCCATTATTCTCTAAGTCTTGTGTTTGTCCGATGACCAGGTGTGAATTTGGGCCATGATCATATGGCCTGTAAATGCTTGCATCCGTGCCTTCTGAATATATTCCGTTTTTTCTGAGTCCACAGAGTACATTATGACGGCTATGTCATTCCGTAGACGTTGAGGTGCGTTGTGTTCTCCTCCAGAGGTTGTTTATCATTCCAAGTGACTGCTGGCGTCATAGTTTGCCAGGACTGTCTTTGGATCTCCTCAAACATCCCGCTTGTTTTTAACTCATATTCTAAGTCGATTAGTTACTATTCATAGGTGGGTCTTCGGTGTTGAAGCTCAGCTGCTTGACTAGAAGCGGGTTGGAACCAATCTGCGGTGCTGATGGATTGACTATTTCTTACAAGCTTGTACAACAAGGTTCCCAGAGCAGAGGTTGGTACTGATGAGGATGACTTAAGTTCTGTTGCCATCTGTCGACTGGTGAGAGTGACGCACTGAGCGCTCCTCTCCCTGATGACTAATGCATGCTACTTAAGTCGATTATGGGTATATGGAATTATCAGTTTTACCATTTGTGTACCATACTAGGGCCCAGGCATCTGGGTGGTCTGTATAGGTCTGTGGTTCTTGCTCTATGGTAACCTTTCTCTTTGCAGGTATTCATGAATGAAGCTTAACTGTTCGCGTTTGGAGACCCACTCCCCAGCACAGTTCTTTTGACCGTAAGCCTATTTAGGCGTCATATGCCCGAAACGGTCTGCTACTCAAGAGAATGTTAGCAGTTCAGAATGCATAGTTGGTCTTCGGTCGTTTGATGGGAGGGTTGTGGCGTCGGTGTGTAGCAAATCGGTGTCATACATCAGTGAAACAGCAGCCCAACTGCAACCTAATTGTCCAGCTCATAGAACAAAACACGACAAACTATACAACGAGAGTTAACAATATTCTCATCGGCAGCAAAATTCATGACTACCATCGTGTCGAGAGATCTGTCAGTCAATGAGTCGGAGAGGCGAGATGCACCTGTCTTGGTGCATCCTACATCTGTCTTGATTCTTACATCTCTGATTCTCATCTTCTATACCGTTACTCATTTTTGTTTGAATCTGCTGATAAAAAACTGGAGGCTTCGCTCAACTGAGGGTTCTAAGTACATCCATGCTGTTGTTTCAATCCACGGCGAGACAAAACTTCTCAGAAGTTGCGGCTGGTCTTCAGCCAATAGACAAATTTATGCTCGTCTGATTGCTCAAAACCTTAGGCCAGTGAGTATTACTGAATGTCCCATCCAATGTCTGCTGGAAAACGGGCGTGTGAAGCGTCTCATACTCCTGTGGATTTTGCCAGAGAGGCCACTTCTTTGCTGAGTGGCTTCATTGAGAGAGGTTTCCAAGAAAAACCGCTCCAAAGAATTGGGTTGAAAAAATCCTGCCTGGTTCTGAAATAGCAAGCTACTTATAAGGTTGCTGAAGACTCTTCGACGGCCCACGACCGGCTTCAGCTTTCTTGGGACTCATCACAAAGGCCTAGGCCCCGAGACTCCATCAATCTTGTGTTTTTCTGGGACACCAAGTTGTACACAACCGGCAAAATACTCTCGTTTCCAAAGTACATACGGGGACTTCATCGAATCCATCGTTCGTGGTATTCAACAACTGGATGGTCTGCACAAGGGCTAGCTCATGTTTCTCATGCCTGCTGAGCTCCATGAGGAGCGAGACAGGTAGTGGGTAGTCGATGGATTTTCGTTGACCTCAAAATTGGCAGCCTTCGTGTAACACCTTCAGCTGAAAAATATGATGAAAAAGGGATTCCGCTGAGTCTCCAGTTGACACCAGCTTCATCTGTAAATGACCATATCTCACCCTATCTGGTCCTTACCTGTCGTATTGGTTGCATTGAACACAGTTTACAACCCGCTTGTAAAAGGTTTACAGGATAATGAATTGTTATTTTCTACGGAGAGCTACTTGCTTGGTGCAGACGGTCTTCATGGACGAGCTGATTCGTCAGTTATATTGATGTGTAGGTTCAGCTCACACAGGACCATAATTTCAACCAAGTAACTGCAAGGAAGCATGTGTCATCACGGGCTGTGACAGTGGCATGCAGTGTTGTGTCCAAGGACACGAAGATCAGCGAAAAACTGCAGTCACTGCTGGATGTAAGGGGACAAGGAGATCACAAGAAAACAGTCATCCGTTGAAGACGATCTTCGCATTTCTGTTAAATAACCTCCCACGAATAAGCATGCCAGAAAGTGACTGCAATTCATGGTGCTTCTTAGACGCTAAAGGTCCCTTGCTTTAACATTTTACCTTGTCCGGCACCTTCAAGTAGTACATTTTAGATGCTTCGGAATCCGGATTATTGTGAGCTAACATCAGAAAACACAAGAAGAGGTAGTTAGAGCATGGTCTGACTTGTTGTAGTTCAGACAGGCCGTGTGAGTTGAGATCTACTAAGGAACAGCGTATTTTACTCTTAGGGACTGCGTGGAACTGCTGTGTGCCTAATTTTTTCGTCAATTTCTCTGCCCTTGCTGTAATAGGCGGTCAAAAAGTTGTTGTCATTTGTCATGCTCTCAGTTTTTATTCACTTTGATTTTCTCACTGGTGAAAGAGTACTATCCAATAATACGAGCAACAGACTCTTTTCGTTGGCTGTTTATCAACTGGAAGATGACCTATTTCGTCTCGCCTGGCTCGCAGCCATTTCGTCATCTTGCAAGCAGACATCGCCAATTCGTACTTATATAGCTGCTAAGGAATATTTGTCATTTTTGGCACCTTATGGTCTGGTTTTCTGGTGCCTGACTGGTCCATAAAGTGCCTTTCCGTGTGACAGAACGATGTAGAAAGCTACTCAATGAACGGCTAACTCACAACGCAACAGAAATGGCAAACGGACCAATCAAATCAAAGAAAATCAACTATTGAAAATAGACGGTGTCCAACCAACCAATCAGACGACGGAATTTGTCAGTGATAATGGTGGACATGAAGAAGATTGGATGCTGTCCGTTCTGTAGATGAACCAACAATCTTCATTAGAGTGAGGTATAAATACAAAGAACAAAATTTCTCTCAAGGCAGGCGTGAGTTACGCATCGGTGAGAATTCAGTGTCGTCAGAAATCAAACCAAACTTTAATGAAAATTCAATGGTATCTGGGGAGAAAGAGGCGTAATGAGGCTGTGGTTTTACTTTTGATTTGTCGTATATTCCATAACATTTTGTCTAGACACTGGTTTGAATTTCAGCAATGGGTGGAGTTGAAATCATTTGAAAGAGACTTTATCACTGAACTTTCATGCGCACTCGTAAGTTCCCGACGCCTTTCAGCTTTTGATCTCTATTGCTACACCAGACTCTAATTAGATGGCAGCAAGGATCCAGAAAGATCAGACCTCATCATCCGATTCAACAGAGATGTTTTGCGTTATCGTTGTTGTTGGTTCTGAAGCAAGATTTTGCCAGTTCCATAGATGGACAGATGATCATTGGCCACGTTTTAGTGTCTGTTTTTTGCAAATGAGGTTCAGTAGGAACATTTGCACCGTGACAAGCAGTACATAGGAATTCTTTACCAAAAGCTACGGGCTACATAGTCAGCAGGGCACAAAGTACCAGACCCAAACTCAACCACGCAGAAGTGTTTATCGACTACACTGTGCATAGAATTCCGGACTTTCAACACATCATTCCACCAGATCAAATTTTGCATTCAGGAAAACTTGCTTCTATGGACAAGGGATGGCTAGAAGCCGTAGATTTCCCACCATTAGTGGCTTGGACAAATTCAGATGCTTTGCTACTTGAAGGGATGTCCAACGAGTCAAGGCGTTTATCCCGATTCTTCTATCGACGACATCCATAATGGCTTGGACATCTATTACGACTGAACGGCGTCGAGATCTTCAGACATAAACCGTCCCTGTCGAGGATAACTTGATCGTTTCAGAAGCCAACTAAATTTGTTCCAGACCGTCAGGGACGACATGAAGTACCTAGGTCTTCATGGGATCTACGGGAGGGAGCGAGATGGTTCAGTGGTTAGAGCGCGAATTTACTGACCGGAAGGTCCGTGGTTCGAACACGACCTCTGCATCTCGACGTTCCCTGTCTAGGCTTGGGCAAACTGGCAGTATCCCAGCCCACGTGATGATGCTGATGATGATGATGATGATGATGAATCTATGGGAGTAAGTACTAGGACCAACACTGGGTCATGATTTGCACAGTTTTTACAGCCAGTAATTAAGTAAGTGTGAGTAAGAAAGTAAGTAAGTAAGAGTAGAGTAAGCAAGTGAGTAATAAGCAAGCATGCGAGTAAGAACTCAAGTGAGAATGTAGGTGGTGCGGGTAACGGATAGGACTGCGCTGCAAATTGATGTGGCCATCATTCTACAGTTTCCTAGCTTCCACAGCCAGCAAATCTGTTGTATTAACTTCAGCAAAACAAGCGGTATTTCAACCTCAAACGTCGTAGCGCTTAACAATCCACTTTCTAACATGATGTGACACATTGAGTAAAGTTACTTGAAACGGAAACGCATTCAAAATGGAGTGGCGCCTTAGGTTCATTGGGCTGATCCAAACAACCATATGTGTTTACATCATTGTCACAAAACTCAATGTTTGTAGATTGATAAGATTTGGTGTATAGTTGTCGTGGTAACTTCTTTGACATAGGCTATGAGCTGTGTAGTTGTGTCATATGCTACTTGTTTACAATTTCCTTTCTGTTTGTGAATGGAGGAAAGCAACTAGAAGCAGTTGTATTATGTTTGTTTGATGGAGCGGTAGAGTTGACTCAGTACTTCATGGGATTTTACGGAGTAAGATTCCATGCCATTGAGACACGAGTGCCTAAACGGGCGTATTTCTCAGTTCACGCTCAAGCTTATTCAGACCCAGTTGGAAAGTGTTGTTACCTCGGACTGTCGTTTACTGTGGCAATCGAAAGCTGAGTTGTTTTAAGCAACCTCTCTAAAGTTAAACAAATTCAACCCAATCCGAAACAAGGTTGACTCCGAGAACTAAAACGTGTATCAGGCTTCCTGGCTTTAGCGAGGTGGCTGCGAGCGAGATGGCCGAAGTGGTTAGAGTGCGAATTTACTGACCGGAAGGTCCGTGGTTCGAACCTGGCCTCTACATCCAGACTTCTCCTGTCTAGGCTTGGGCAAGCTGGAAGAATCCCAGACCTCGCGTGGCATGGCAGCTAGGCACCGAAAGGGTGTTACAGTTGAATGATAACGAGATAGTTCCACATTGTAATTTCCACAATCACATCCATGTGGGTGCGGTCGAGTCACTGCGGATTTGCAGACCGTGCGATTTCTTCGGGTTGTCAAAAGGGATAAGCGAATGGGCTACGTGTGTTTTCCAGCATATGTACAAGAACACAGCACGGATTCAACCAAACAATAAAATGGGTGAGGCATACTCGGCTCCCGTGTGGGGTTTGACACGGCTCCGTCCAACACCATCCCCACCATCCACACAATCTACAGGCAAATTATTCTGGTAACATATTCACCATCAGTAGCCTCACTTCATTGTAAATCTGTGCATCACAAACTCGCAAGGTTGGGTACTAAGTTGAGCTGTTTTGATTCTGTTTAAGTCTTACTGTGTACACTTTGCTTGAGAGTCTCGAAGGGTATGACCTTGTGTGTGTGTGTGTGCTCTGGACTCGATCGCCTGTTGAGCATCTTGAAACTGGCTGCTCTCTTCTCCACCCTCGCCATTTGGTTTGTGTTGCTTTCCCCGTTGACCCTTTCAGCAAAAAAAACTCTCGATTCTTGGTTTACCGTTTCCACCATTGGGACAGCACTGCCATAGGACCGATGCGGCCCAAGTCACAAATCAGAAAGGACTGGAATTTCGCCTGTTTAGGAACATGAATTAGTTGGAAGCAACGAAGCCATAATCGTTTGGCAAGAGGGCTACTCTTTGCATATTCAAAAAGCAGGTTGTGTTCTCTCTCAAATACAGTAGTTGTACGTGGAAAACCCCACGGAACATCTGATTGGAACGGCTTAAGGCATTTTGGTATTTCAAAGCAGGAAGTTCATTTATTTTCAAGACTCTTCCCCTTATGGGAACCAGTGGTAACTTCGCGTCTTCTCACTGCTGTGCCTTAATCAATGGGAAGAGGTTTAATGACATAAATTCGAAATGATGGACAGATTTATATCGGTTGATTGCACTGCGTGGGAATGATTTAACTCCGTAACTCGGCACATCGTCAGGAGGGTCTGCCACGACGTCCTTCATGATGAAACAAACTGCACACAGACATCCTTTTGGACCGATATGCTCAAATAGTCGGATTGGCTGATTTAACCTCCGTTTCGACTTTTCAATAGACGTGCTCTCACATGCCTCTTCAGCCGTAATTCTCAAATTCATTTAGAAGGCTTTTCTGTGTAACGCTTGTCTTAGTCTACCAGTTTAGGAAACTGGGATGAGGTCAACCTTGATTGGTTGCGTGATAATACGCAGCAAGAAACGTGTAGGAGAGCTTTGCACACTGTACACAATCATGACCGGGCCAACTGACGTCAACATTTTTCTGATTGATGTGGTCAATCAGAACTGAACGGTTCAACAAATTGAGGGAATTAGAGCCCAACGGAAACCGGACTGTTCCGTCACTCGCCAAAATCATGACGTTGAATTCATGGAGTGTTTGCGTGTAAAATACTTAATTTGTTTCAGAGAAGCCGAGTGAGTGACGTGCAAGACCACAAGAGAAAATTCTACCGTTTATCAGTGAAATGTGTTACTGCATTTCCGAAAATAGCTGAGCAAAAATCCAAGCATAAAACCAAAAAAGTATGCAGAATTTCGTCTAGACTGTTTCACAGGCTTGTGCGGTTTCAAAGAACTCTTTAAGATGTATATAAGTAATGCACTACTCATAAGGTTGCTGAAAATTCTTCGACAGCCCACGACCGGTTTCGCCCTTCCGCTTCGGGCTCATCAGGTAGGCGCAGTCCCCGAGTTTCCGCCAACCTTATGTTCTACTTGAACCCAAACTGGACTGTTTTTCGAGAAATACACTAATTTGCATAGAGGAGGTAAAGCAAAATTTCAAGAAGTGCCTAGAAAATGTTAACAGAACTCAATTCAGTAGATCAAGTACCAATTACTGGTGAAGGATTACAAATACACTTTCAGAAATGTAAGGCAGACGCAAGACAAAAGTGGATTTGAGCTTCGGAAAACTTTGGAAGTTAGAAAGAGGAAGCTACTAGCCAGACATAATTCTGTTGTTTGAGTAGATCCGTAAATATCAAGATGAGTGTGCTCACCTGATGAGTTTCATGAGGACGAAACCCGTCGAAGGCTGTCAAAGGATCTTGAGCAGCCTTAGGAGTAGTGTTTTCCGCACAAAAAATCTAGTGCGGCACCTTGAGTATAGTACCAACTGAAACATGGGGCAGCTTTTGTGCAGCACATTCCTAAAGGAGGGACTCAGCTGGGATTCAGTTGAGCCATCCGTTTAAACCAAGTTGGTCTGAGAATGAGAGTATTTCTGGAATTTCGTACAATTCGGGTTCAGTTAGAACATTACATTGAGGGAAACTCAGGGAGTGCGTCTACCAGATGAAGCGTGTGGAGTTTTCAGCAACCTAATGAGCAGTCTGTTCCGTTTGGAATATGATCGCTTGTTTATGCCACAGTCCTCAGCGTAGTGAAAAACATCGGTGGCTGCTCAAAAAGGTTTTTACGGTTTAATACAGCTTGAGCAGACAAATACTGTGGGTTAACTGAATGAATGCTGAAGACCTTTTCGACCCTCTACAGTCCCGTGTAGCTCTGCCCGAGCTTCAAACACACGAAATTTGTAGTGTAGATTGTGACAAATGTCTAGGAAGTCATTTATCACTTCAAGAATCATCCTGAGAAGGGACTTTCAGCCCACAAATTTGCACTGGTAAGGAGCGGTCATATTTTGAACCTGGGAGAAGTTGGGATGGTGTGAGAACGCTGTGAAACACGGAAATTAGTCAACCGAGGAGCCTCAGTTGAGTTGAATTCACTAAAAAAATAATGTTGATGACAGGGCAGACAAAAGTAGAGTAGGTTTCAGTCCTGATAAAATTTTGCAGTACAGATGGTAACCATGGTCTAAAGTCAGTCGTCCGACTGTCTTATATATATACATATATACCCTCTCTCTGTATATATATATATAAAGACATATGGAGATTACCTAATTTCGAAGGTCAGTACTAAGTTATTACAGGTTATGAGACGTAACTCAATATTTATTGCCTCAAATAGGTAACATTTTCGGGACACTGGAGAACAGACTACATTCCTGAGACCTCTTCAAAAGTTTGCCCCACGTATTTTCCCTTGTCCGAAGCTGCTTAGAGGCTATTGGCGGCAGAGGGAATCCCGACAGCATCCACACACGATTAGCTGAGTAAATCAGCATGGATTTTTGACCACTTGGAGAGGGTAAAGATGGTTTTGAACTGACCAGAGGAGAACTACTGCCTCTCATCTGCAAGCAGCTATAGCGAAATGATTGATCACTGTTGTCAACCGCGTCAGTATGATTTGGAAGCAACAATCGTACAGCTTTGTCGTAGCAATCAAGCGAAAAAATCTATACAAACCCTACATGGCTACCTCAGAAACGTTCGAAGAACAACTGGTATTTCTTAACTGATTATTTCGTGAACCGTTCCAAGTTTTTCAGTGGAGCAGTCGATAATTCAGTGGTGATTCGGTGGCCTGAACAGGATCTGTCGCTGATAATGGTCTTGTGAACAGAATTCGTTAGGAAGCTCAAGTAATTGAGCTCGTTGCAATGCCTCTCCTATCTTCATTCGGACTGTACCTCGTTTTCAAACCCCCGCCATTGCAAGCCAAAAAAGTCACCGGCTTTCACACAGTTCACTATTAGGCTAGACGTAGTGAAACTGAACACTGCTCAATGAAGAGGCAATTCTTATGCACTCTACACTCAGAAAAATGTTGTTGGTTATCGTTAGGTCACAATTTGGTGGCGGCCTTGAGTGTATTTTGTGAACAGCGTACAACATGGATTCAGTTAGAACATAGGGATGACGGATAATCGGGGCTGTGACTATCTGGTGAGACCCAAGGGGAGCGAAACTAGTCGTGGGCTGTCGAAGAGTTTTCAGCAACCTTTCAAGTAGAATGTTCCGTCAAGAAAAGAATGGTGTCTGTTGCTAGGTCTCCTTAAACAATGTTTATTACTCACTGTTTGGTATAAAACTACACAGCCCTGGACGCATGTTAAATGGGTCGCTTTCAACAAGGAATAACATGGTAGTCAGAGCGGTAGATGAGACTGTTGTAACCTCTCCAGACGTCTTCGTGACGGGACACGATTAACTAGAATCTTCTAGCTACCCGATAAACAGTCTGAAAATCCGGCGGAATCTGGAGATGAGCTGTACCAGCTGGCATATCTTCAAAGTGTATGCTGCATGTTAGTTGGAAAGGGCAACAATCTAGGAGTGATCGCGTTACACCAAAAGCAGATATGAGTAATCAAAATGTAGTTCATTGGTAATGGTTTGGCGACCTGATACAAATATACACGTATTGTATAGATAGTATGCATGGTCTAAGGTCAGTCGTCCGACTCTGTCTTTATATATATATATATATATGTATATATATATATATATAATGACTGTCAATTCTGCAGGCCGGGTATTGCCAAAGTGAGAAACGGCCCGTGTCTGGTGTTCTGAAAGCGAGGCAGGTAGCGTAGTTATTGATAAGAGTTTATATTTAGACCAAAAGGGAAATCCAAATGTTGTTGATGCACCATCTGCTTACCTCAGAATTATTTATCCTGCTGCTTTTTACGTTACCATGACGACAGATTTCTGTTTAACTTCCTAACATCTGTTTGCACCGCTTCGGATATTTCTAACCATAGCAACAGTCCTCTGATATCTAGTGTGTTGGGAATCGCTGAATGCAAGTTTGTTTATTCTGTCTGGCGTTTTTCTGGATGTACCCTAAAACAAAACTTGCAACCGCCGTATTTCTGTCGAATGGATCCGTCCTATTTCGCGTGCGCATACCCACTTTTAATCGTATTGCCCAATTTCAGAAACCATTTTTCATCTGAGCCTGCTGTTTTCCACCCTACGTGCGAAACGTAAATTAACTCTTATGGATCGGCAACTCCAGGTGTGGTGATCAAGTTTAGGCACTACCGCAGCCACCTGTTGAATACAGTCCAAAAATGGCCTTACTATCTTTTGATGTGCTGACCATTCAAGTCATGTGTACTGGTGAACAAGAGGTAGGGAGTTGAAGGCTGGCTGTTAAAATTGCAGTTCGATTGTCCCAGCGTTACTTGGTGGTAACCGGGGTGCTATGGGTTCCCACTGTGTGTGAACCAAAGTCCACAGCTCAGTATTATCACAAAGACCCTTGCGCTGAAACCCGGTGAACCACTGGCTGTGCACAAGTCTGCAAAGCAGTTGGAAGTCCCCCTTTGGAAAAAAAGCTTTACAGGCGTTTTCTCCATAAGTGAGCTATAGTAATCTCATGCTGAAAACTGAAGGTAGCGCTCCGGCGCTGCAATCCGTTAACACCTATCTGAGTCATAGAAACCGTTGAATATGGACCAAAACGTGAACAAGGCCAACGAAAAGACAGAGTCCTTGGATGGGACTTCAACGAACGAATGCTGTGCAAACTGAGCTATCACAGACGTTGCTCCACATACCACATGTGTGCATCATTTCACATTGCTTCGGCACCTTTCTGCCTAATGGGTCAACAAGTGATATCTGTCCTGTAAGCAACAGGTCCAGGGTTCGAGCCCCGCTCGAAGATTTTGTTAGTTCGTTTGCCTTTTGTTCCTGGATCCAAGATTTCTCAAATCCCTGCTTCCACTACCCCAACTGTTCCTGTGCAACTACTTCCTCGTTAATCAGATTTTTCATCCCTTGCCCTTCAGGAAAATAAGATGGGAGTTTACGTAAACGATTAAGTCATTTTGTTCTACCCGTATCCATATCACTCATTGCAGCTTTGTCCTCCATTCCTGCCTATAACAGAATTCATACCGATTAAAACTCATCGGTAATCAAGCCATATCGACCACTTGGTCGACACCAGTAAATGGTCAACTCAAATCATACGCATCACTGAGTGCAGTGGAAATGGTCTTACACCTTGCTTGCTTTTTATGACTGCGACAATCCAGTGACGCTTCTCATCAATTGAAATTCATGGTCAGATAAACTTGACTTTGTTCTTCATAACCTATCTATCACAATTTCATGTGGAACCGCTGTGTCACAGTTTCTGATATGGCATTGTGTGCTATCTGCGACTTTGTCGGGGGGGCCATGGTCAATAGTTCCTGAAGTCTTCTGTATGTGACCAACGATTTTTTGTAACAGACAATTGTAAACGAATGGACTTAGTTGAAACATACAGCTGAGGTCATCATTCCCCTCTAGGTTTAGTTTATAATTCCAGGCCGGTAACAATCACGGTGTCAGTGTCCCCGATTAGTTGACCAGTGAATCAGGCGAGGAAGTGGCAACTGTATCTCATCCCTGTCGCGTGGATGTGAGGGGCAAGCCGTTTTTCTCCTCTTGGTTTCGAATCATTCAAAAACCCAAGACCTAACATACAGCCGCTTGTTTCGCGTTCAGAAGAACCAGTGTTTGCGGTTGGAGTAGAGGTCAAGAGGTTTTATTGTCCCCCAACTGCGGGTATTGATAGTGCAGTCCAGTCTTACGTATGCTCACTGCTAGTCATAACAAGCATCTATCATTCAAGGAGCAGTTTTGTTTTCAAGAAGCCTCACGACTGTCTGTTCCAGCACTCCACATACGTACAGTAAGGTATTGGCAGTAGGTTTGACTTTAGACCATTATACACGGTCGTCTCAGTGAGACAATCACGTGACTAACATACACAGGCGCAGTAACAACTGAGTTGAGTTACACTCAGTACTGATCAGTGGAGCAACCCCCAAATGTCTGTGCACCTTAGATGCTGCAACACTACTACACTACTGACCAGTCAGCACTGGTTAGTAGTATCTATTACTCACATTTGTACCCCTGACCATCCACGTATTCACCTGTGGTCCAGTTCATAGCCAGCTCAACGCCCGTTCGTCACTGCCTGCGCTCCCTCTGACCTATTGTGTTGGTCCAAGGCAGGTGCAGGAACCACAAGACTAGGGCGTGTGAAGTAGCGAGTTGAACAATGATTTCCTGGGTTTCAGTCAACCTCAGGCTACAACAGTGCTTAAAACCGAACATATCGGAGAATAAGCGAAAGTATTTGCTATGAAAAACGGGACATATGTGAGTATAACTCATAAATAAGATGAACCAAGACTACTCGATTTAAAGAGTGACAAACACATTCGTTTTTTTATAGCGGTCATAAATTCTGGTGAAAAATAGAGAAACACAATGCAGATGGCTTTATACTGAAACGGAAAACCCTGAAAATTATTTTAAAAAGACTTCATGCAATGTCCCACCATTTTTTTAAATTTTCAGCAACTTGAATCGAAGTATAAAAAACACCCTCCAAAGACAGTCCGTTCTCCGAGAGGGGCCAAAATGATCTGTTCGCTGTGGTATTCTCTTTTCGACGGATCACTTCAGTGTGTGTCAAGTTCCGTCTATCTACTCTAATCCGTTCACAAGTTAATACTGTCTGGGCACGTTTGTGCAATCGACACAAGGTCAACATTTTCCGCAGATAAAAATCTATTCACATATTAGATGCGTGTTATCGTGGAGTCCCAACTGAGTCTCGACTAAATCATTCGCTTTTTATGATATTCATCACAAAAAAAACCGTGACATGTTTGAGTTGGAATTATAATATAAAGTATTTTTTTTATATGGCACCAACTGAAAGACGACGTAATTTTTGTGTAGAAGACTGACAGGGAGAGAGATCCGCGTGGATTTCGGTTAGTTCTTCCTGTAGCACCAGTTGAATTTGCAAGTGAATGTCTAGTCAAACGTTTTAAGACCGCCTTTTGAGCACACAGCGACTCATCCAACTTCGCCCCCCTCTCTCTAGGGGGGGAGGGCATTTGTAAGTATATCCCTTTACCCACATACTCGACCAGACAGTTCAAACACAGTCACTCAGTGGACCACGCAACTTGTCCTACCAGTGCTTGGCGTCTTTTACGGACAATATGATTTTCAAGTAAACTTGGTAGGCTTGCCGAGACCAGACCCATGAAAGCAAACCTGGTCGTGAGCTTTCCATGGTTTTTCTTGTCAGTGGTGTCACATAAAAAAATCAGGGGGTTCAATTTTTCGGTCATCACCAGTTCTTGCAAGGCTTCCAGACTTTTCTGATAGTGCGCAACAATGGTACCAGATACGTTGGATCACCAGCAGGATTCAGGTTCAACCTTTCGTCAGCAAGCACCGAAACACGCAACTTACTGCACACCCACTTTAAGGTAAAACTGAAGATCACACGTTTGAAATGAGCACAGTCACGCAAAACCACGAGGTTTGATCCAAAAGGTTCAATCGGGATGTCCAGAATGACGACTGAGATAGTTGCTGTAAATGCGCCTACCGCGCTAACAAAGACGTGTGTGTTTGAGTCTACCAAAGACGGAAAAGGTGGTGCTCCGGTTCCAGAGCACAAAGAAAACGTGGTGACATCAGCCAGGTGAGCAAGCTGAGAATTCTAGTGATTGGGCCGGTTTGAAACAAAGGCCCGAAAACAAACTTTGGTGATTGCTCTCCTCATCCTCACACGAATTTGTTTTTGACAGCAAACTCAACTGAATAAAGTTGAATTTCTTGTTTATGATGGTCCGCTTCAACTAATTGTGCTGCGTCAAGTCTTTCAGTTGGTACGATACTCGAGATATCGCAATATGTTGTTGTCTAGATGTAACAAACTACCTATAAGCTTGTTGAAAATTCTTCGACAGCCCACAACCAGTTTCTCCCTTGTTGGGGCTCATCAGGTAGGCGCAGTCCGCGAGTTTTCGTCAACCTTATGTTCTACTTGAAGTCAGATGTTTACGATGTTGATGGAAACTCAGGGAGTGTACCTACCTGAATAGGAAAGCCGAAAGAGGTCGTGGGCTGTTGAAGAGTTTCCAGCAGCCTTGCGAGTAGTATGTTACGTCTGAATGAAAATTTGATGAAGTTTCTCGGAAGAAGGAATACCCTTCGCTGCGCTGTCATTTATTAACAAACGCGAACCAAGCTGTCACAAGTCATTAAGCAGGAAAGTAAACATCTTATATACACGCAGTCTTTAAGCATTGAACGTTCTCCGCCCCTTTGAACTTTCATGGATATTCATTCACTGCTCAACGAACAATGCAAAACGGTTCCACAGTTTCCACAATAAACTTCACCTTCCATCAGATGCGGGGAGGCGCTGAGCCCGTAACCACAACCTACTCGCATGGTTCATCAGTAATATCCATCGATACATTAGTAGTACATGTCGCACGAATGTCCGTCGCTCATCTTGATGACTGCACAATAAATGCAACTGGAACATAAGTAGGGGACACTTTTATCATTGACAAAACGATGGCAGAACCGGTTATCAAATGTCATGAAAGAACTATTTGCGTTTTCGAGAAATACACTCATTTGCAAATCAATTTGGTTTTTGCGAGAGACTCACCTGGAACCCAGCTGAATCTCCCGTTTGTGATGTTTTCAGGGTTCAAGTAGAACATAAGGTTGACGGAAACTCGGGGACTGCGCCTACCTGATGAGCCCGAAGCAGAAGGGCGAAACCGGTCGTGGGCTGTCGAAGAATTTTCAGCAACCTTATGAGTAGTGCATTAACTATTTGCGTTCTTCCTAATGCAGCTCTGCTTCTGAATAGAGATAGACGGAAGAGCCTAATTCAAGCACGGCTCTACCGTGGAAGTAGCTGTCTGAATGAAGTACATACATACCACTTAGGGGGATGAGCTTAAGTGACCAAAGTCAGGGTTGATTCTTTGTGTAGCGAATATTCAGTTTACTGACTGTACATTAAGATGTTAGCATAGCAATTTCACATCGAAGTTATAGGGGACTGACTGACTGTGTACCATCCGCCTATCAATTTTACCACGCCTGAAAATGAGCAGCGAAGCACAGTGTCGGTCTAACCCATTTGAAACAACCTCCGATTGGCAGAACTACTTCAGAATGTTTTCAGTCACCTCGTTGTGAGTAAAAACTGGCGGTGACCTCATTGTGAATGTGTTTACTGTCAATGAGTCCAGTAAATACTTTTGTGAACCTCTCTACTATATGGCACTGACGGAACCCACAAGGAAGAAAGGCCCGGCATGCTCAAAGTTTCACTCACTGGAGTTATCAGAGCCTATCAGACAGTGCTTGGTTGCTCTCACTCTACAAAGCACTTGGGAAGTCACGGAGACCACCACCAACAATAACCCTGAAGATTCTTAGATGTTTTCTGAAGTGCTTCTACCACATCCCAGTTAGTGGAAACTGTCAATCTTATCTTCCGTTTCATGGTGGTTGTACGGATACTACTGCTGTAGTTGGGAGTTCGCCTAAGCACAGTCCTTGAGAAGAGTTATGACCGCTTTCAGATTCAGTACACTGACTCTCCGGAATCGAGGGACAGCTGTGAAGTCCCCATTATAAAAACTGCGTGTAAACAGAATACGAATAACCTTGAAGAAGGTAAGAAAACGAGGAGTTTAGAATTACTTCAAGCACTGCAACTGATTATTCAGATAGCTGACCTATACTACTGACGGTACCTGCCAGTAGTATTTCGACACTGATGGGAAGAAAGGGAACTGTCAATCCGAAATTTGTTGTCCTAAATTTTTCTTATGTTTCACCACCAACCCCAGTGACGAGTAGGGCTCGGTATTTCGAGACGAAACCCATGAAAGCTGAATACTTTGCCATATGTTTTAAATTTGGAAGACAGATATTTTATGGTGAGTCCAAAAACCAGTTCGTGCATGCAGCCGATCAACATGTGGGAGAAATCGGTACACAGGGACGGATACAAGCCCTGTCTGTCAGACACTCCACTGATGTGTGATATGTCGGGTGAGAGATAGTCTGTATCTTTCCAACAACCGTGTCCTACGTTTGTGGTTACTATGACATTCTAAATCTCAACTGTTACATCCACCAAAGAAAAATGAACAAATTGAAACAGTTTATTTTACCCTATTTCTTGCTTGAAAAGACAAACAGCGGTGTTCGATTGGCAAATCATAGGCATCGCCCCAACAACTAGGGGCAATAACTCAAACAGGACTGTAATTTTGTATTTTCGTGATTGTCAGGCCGTGCAAAAATAGGCTGGTAACTTTGTTCCGAAGAAGAACTTGGAACGTGTGTGAACGTTTGGAAGATGGAAGATGGAGATTGTGGAAGCAATTTCGAATTTTCAGGGGATAAAGTTACTGTTTAATTGGAATCAATTTAAACAAATGTCTCGAGGGGAGAGAAAGTAGTCGAAGAAAACCACAAATGGTGTGAGGTTTCCGGTTTAGCTAGGAAAAATAACATTTTTTTCTTTGTTGAATTAAAAAAACAGAGTTTATTTTTTTTTAAAAAAAAGATATTGTCATCACAACCTATGAGGCAGACCACAATGCCCAAAGACAAATGATGCAGTCTTTGCTCAAACGATCGGAACAAAAACCTGAGGCAAAAAGCACTGGGAACTTATAGGAATCACCAAGGATAACAGGAACGAGGGTTGACTGATATCTATCAGTCAGCCTACACGAGGCTGTTCGGTTGGCCAAGATGTGGTTGAAACTGAGGTCATTTAGTGTCGCTGTTGACTGGTGTATATGAACACCGACTACACAGCGGACCGACCATCGTTTCAATTGACGCAGGCAGACTGTGGTTGAATTGCAGGGTTTCTGCACTTTCGGCATGTCTTGTTAGACTTGTATGCGCTGTCTGTGTCTCGTCATTTGTACCGAATGCGGTGCGGATAGTCCTAAATCAATTAGTACATTGTTGTCTAAACGTAACACACTACTCACAGTGTTGCTGAAAACTCTTCAACGTTATGAGTGGTTTGTCACAACGCATTGCGATATCTCAAATATCGTACCAACTGAAACATGAGACGGCCTGATGTATCACAGTCATTTGAAGAGGACTACCACAAACGGGAAATTCAGCTGCATTCAGTTGAGTCTCCCGTCAAACCCAACTTTTTGTGCAAATGACAGTACTTATCCAATTAGTGGACTATTCATTTCACTCTTAGGTAACGCGGGGTCCTGACTAATTTGTCCTTGAATAACTTACGTTCGATCCATGAGTGAATCTGCAACGAACGGCTGTTTTCCTCACAGTAACACCATTGCTAATCCGAAGTAGTCGGCAGCGATCAACTGGGATGTGAAAGGAAGTAACTCAGGCGAATTCACCCCATCAGTTAGTGTGCAATGGGTCATCAAAAGATTCGCTTTCCCAAAATGTCCTTGTTCAATAAACCTCAGCGGTAACTGCTGGCGGTGTATCAGGCGCATCTAGTCCTCTTTTCGGATGTTCCGAAATCGGGACTTCATAAAACGCAAGCGTCAGACTGGCGACAAAACAACAACAAAGTTTGTGCGAGCAGATGACCTTTTGAGCACCTTTTCCAAGAAGCACGTAGCTCACGAACAAATTGGATTGATTGTACAATTAAACTTCACCGGAAAATGCAGCAATCTCTCACGAATCACCTGCTCTTCAACTGATCGTCAGGCCAGTGTTCTGTTAACTAAAGTTGGCTATTTCTTCAATTCTTAGATGTGCAAAGCCTTCAAGATTTTTTCACTGATTCATAAAAATGCATCATATCGGGGAAAACATACCATAGTTAGTTGTCTCCTGAGCTGTTTTTGGGGCTCGACTGAGTGAATATAATTCAAAATATGGCAGAGTTCAAGGTGTAGGGGACTGATGGCAAAAATGGGTCATTTTCACATACTAGTTGGAATAGACTATGCTCTCACCCAAAATAGACCGCAGAACAAGCTTTATTTTGGTTGGTAGTCATCAACCATGTGCAGCTCCAAAATCCTGCATGCCATTCAAGGTTGGATCAGCTACACTCTGCTGGCCAAAGTCAATTTGTCCGTACACAACCCTACAGATGCCCAGGTTTCTTCAATGGCAATCCCCCGGCCGCTGTAACTTCGCCAGCAGAATTGAAGCACTGTCCCCTTAACCCGTCTCAACAAGATGTCAACCTGTCAATTACCTTGATCCGCCGCTTGAAAAAAATACGTGAAAGGTGCACAAAGAGCTGAGCGAAAAGATCACGTCCAGAGCAGATACACATTGCGTACCAGAAACTTTTTAAAACATAACTTTAGCTACGTGAACGGGCGTTCCGATTATGTAGGACCATCATGAATGTTTGATCGGGGTCGCCTTTGTGATCTGTTTTGTTTGCCTATCGATCGGACATGCTCACATCCACTTCGTTGTTGTATGGGTTGACCGTTATGCCATGACCGTTAGTGAGCACTTTAGTATGTGACCAGCCATTCCTTGTGATGACCCCCCATTTACTCCGCCAATGTATGTGTCACCTCATCTGCAAGTCGACGTGTCACATGGAGCGTTAAGCAACCTTAATTTGTGAGGCTGAATGCGAACTGGTCCTACGGACATTGTTGTTCAGTCGGTGTGTCAGTCTTCGTTTTAGATTGCCGAAGATACGGTTACCGTTAGATGGCAGCAACATTTTCCTGCCTCTACAGTAGCAAGTGGGGTGAAAATTCTCCTGTTCATATAATCCTACCTTGGTAGAACAAAGTACCCTTGAACTCCTTGTTTGTAGGCTATCGGGAACCAAGCTGCTTGCTCGACCCACCTGCTCGTCCCATCTGAGCGTCTTGTGCTCGGGGTAGTTCCAAGTATAGAACTCAAGAGCGCTGACTGCCCCGGTGAGAACTTATTGGCCGTTCCATTCCAACCCGATCGTTTGGTGGAACCTCGGCACTCATAGCACTTCTTTAAACGGCAGCTGTGCACCGAAAGCTTAACACAAGCGAACCGCTGTGTGTCTTTATCACGTCTCAGTTATTTGGATGAGTGCCTGTTCCCACTGCAGAATAACAAGTCAGTTACCAGGTTCACCCACAAGTTATATATAAACAGTACTGTCCAACCACCGTCTTCCTTATGGTTGTCTGCTTCGTGGCATTTTGGTGGGAACCACCCACTCAATAGTAGTTTGTACCGCCAAACTAAGTGGAAAAAAACTCGCAGAAAATGTGGATGAATCTCATCAACCATGATAAAACTGAATGAATCTGAGAGTAGTAGTATTGCCATACCCAGTGTAAATTTCGGCCTCTTTGAAAACTTGTCATGCAGCTGCACTTTGTTTTACATAACTATCCCATAACAATTTGGGTTTCACGGGAGACTCAACTGAATCTCTCGTTTATGATACCCTTCAAATGAATGTGCTGCATGCAGGCCGCCTAATAATTCAGTTGGCACGATGTTCCAGATATCGCAGTATACGTTCATAAAAGACCGCGAGAAAGCCATTGTAATATTTTCGACATGCTGAATTTCAATGCACAAGATGTTCTGTTCGGCTGAACGGCTGAGCAAAACACTATGCAGTCATTTCATTGTCTCCATGCGAAAACCCAATGGTTGAGGTGATAGACGAAACACATGGTGGGCAATCTCGGCAATCGACAGCTAAATTGGCCAGCTGGATTTATCATCAAATGCCTCGGTCGAGTGCTTTCTCAGATTAACCTTGAGATCCATGGGGCAGGACGAATCAGATGTTGATCACCTGCACTCTGTTTTATCGCTTGCTCAGCGCAGTTCGGCATTTCGCCTGACGCAACTGGCCTGCCACCAATCACAATTTATGCTCCGGTGCTCTCAGCAGCACGGGTTCGATGATCGGTACAGCTCGGCAACATCGTGACACAAGTCCCATACATGCAACACGTGAAAAACAATGGAAATGTGGCACGTCCACACAAACAGTCACGCGTCTTGTCCCGCCAGTAATTTTGCTCACGGGATCGAAATCTGATCGTGACAAGCGTAGTTCCACTATTAGGCGGTGACGTATCGGTGGATCAGTATCCCCTTTCAGTGCCTCTTCGGCATTACTAGAGCTAGCGTCTCACTCTCTGTTTTCACTCTTCTTCGTGGACTGCAGTAGTCTGTGCCTGACAAAGGTTGCCACGGCTTTGCAGTGCATGAAGACGTATCAGTTATGTGACAAGACCAAAACACTGCTGATACGTTGTTGCGATTCTAACTAAGCCTTCTACTCTTCAACGTCTCTAGACGGTCTTGATTGTGCTTCAGCTAATATGGGAACGTGGCAAATGGTTTGCTCAACCGAGGACTTTGAACAAATGAACATATTTATCCTTGAGAGATCGTTCAGCTGTAGCACACTTTCGGTGCCTAACTGCCATGCCACAAGAACGAGGCACGAGGACAGGGATGCTGCCAGGTTGCCCAAGTCTAGCTCTCTTTGAGGGATATGTTTGGCTTGTCCAGCGGCTCAGATAACTACCCAATAACTGCCCTGGTTGGGTCGACCAACAGACCCATCTGTCAGGATGTCCCAATTGGGTAGCGACATGGATGCTTGGAATCCGCTGGACAGTTTGTGGATTCACTCCCCACCTTCTGGAGCATGTTATGTCCAGGTTGTCAGTCATTCTTCTCAATAAGCGACCCCGTGATTTAGAGTCAGAAACGGGTAGAGTTTAGGGAGACAAAAAGGTCTCATTTTTTGCTCTCTACCACTGATAAGTCTGTTAGTTAAGTCGCTGAGCGTCCCAACAGGTGACCAGAAGACTGCCTTTCATCCAACAAATATCCTATGGTTAGCCCTGAAACAAAATAATCCCTGATAATTGTAAAGAGCAGGTGTCAGTCCTGGAATCCACTACGGCATTCGTCCTTATTGAGACCCCTCGGCTAGATACTTCAAGATTGCAATAGCATGTTTGGTGGATCCTAACCGTGTGAATAAAGGACCCAGTTGATTTTGTGAATTTGAACAAGGTAATGAACTGACAGCTGTTGGTCTACTTGAAGCTGTCATACTTTTGAAGTGAGACATACTCAAAATACAGCCACACCGAATGTGATGGTGATCGCCATGTTAGTGGAGTCTCGATTGGGATCATCCCACGGGTTCTGATTATCAAACTGCGCAAAAGTAAATCAACTCCAAACGAGGAAAACCTAATTTTTCTAGAATAAAAATAAAAATGAGTCCAGTCTTAAAAACTCTTCCTGTTTGAAAAACTTCCCAATACGACATGTATCATGTCCAACTTAGGCGACACACGGCCCGGATGTTTACTGAGCTTGGTGCGCATTCCAACCGGTCTCAGCATTATTGATTCGGAACTAGCATTGACCAATCAAACCAATCAAAACTCTATTCGTCCGGATCAATAACAGCTGCTTGGCTTTCAGTCCACTTAGCGGTACAAACCCCAAAAATACACCATAGATTTTGGCGTACGTTGCCACAACGCCATTCTATCACCTCAAACAGGTGTCCATTGGTTAAGCACATGGGCACGCCCAGCTGAAATTTCGACCGTTCTTCTCACGTAACCGTGAAAGTGGGAAACACCCGCTATCCATCAATAAATCATTCATGTATAGAATTTACTGATCGGCTGGCTGACTGACTTCTTACATGAGTTATCTAGTCTAGTGAGCTAGACACAAACGCGCATGCCAATGCCACACCAAGGACGGAAGAACGTGTGCAAGGCTTGTCCAGAAAAAAGGGCATCCAAACGAATGTCTGACGGGGCGAGACTAGCCGTTTCGCCTCACTTCAAATGCCACAGCGCCCAGATGCCTTCTGAGGAAAAGCCGTTTGGGAGCACCATTGGCATGGAATTGAAATTCTGACGAGAAAAAAGCGGGTTGATTCCGTGATTCGGAAAACAAACAATACTGTTGTAACGGTGGATACTACTGATGAGGCATGTGAGTAGTACGTCTTCTCGTAAATCCACTTTGCGTCTCTTGAAAAGTGAGGTCTATTATGGAATTTGTGGAGTCTCTTTGTAGCATTTGCCTGCATTTGAGTAACAGTCAATGAATATCCAGAGAAAGTTCAGGAAGACGCGTTCAAGGAGAAGATGGATATTCAGTTTTGTAAACGAGATGCATATGAGAGTTTTGCTCCCCTGTTCAATAGTCTGTAACTGTTAAGTTGGTGTTCTCAAATAGACAACTCCGCAGCGAAGGCCTTCTTCCTTTCACCGGTAGACGTCGAAAATCTCCTCCTACGACAGTGCCGTCCTTGTTAGGTCATTCGGGAATGCTCTAAATGTTAAGATGACCTTACCGTGTGTCTAACGCACTTTCAGTTGTCCAATGGATGCACACAACCCATGATATGATATTATAGCAATCAAGATTTTTTGACTTAGTCTGGCATCGTTATTGGAAGTCTGAATTACTACACATTTGTCGAAAGCAGTATCGTTCGAATGACTCACTTTGTCAGAGTCACTAGATTATAGATATCCCCATACCATTAGATGGTATTCTGTGAGAGTTTCACGCTTAAATGTACCATTTCCTGGGAAGTGAGAGGATTTGTCACAATCAGTCCGATTTGGCCTCACGTAGAACATAAGGTTGACGGAAACTCGGGGACTGCGCCTACCTGATGAGCCCCAAGAAACCGGCGAAACCGGTCGTGGGCTGTCGAAGAATTCTCAACAACCTTATGATTAGTGTAATACGTTTATCGCTTTACGGTTTATCGTTTTTTTATGCATTATGCCTCGTGCACTTCAGTTAACATCACGTCGTATTAGAGAGGTGGTGACGTTTCAGAGAGGTAAAGCCTACCATCACAAGTTCTTCGATGGAGGAGTTACTGCACGACCAGTCGACAGATTCCCATAGCACGAAAACTGGTAAAGTTGGCTTGGAGATGTTATCATGGATTCACCAAACAACAGACTGTGTTTTCACTTATAGATCACGTGATATAACTGAAGAAAACAGCACTTACTGAGTAAAATGGAAACTTTACGGCCCCAAAAGCAACTGCACGGGTGTAGGAGACATAGGAGCCTGAACCCGAGAATCCGCCTTTGTCGCTTCACACTCACAAAAGGAATGCTGGGTCAGTGGAAAGATTGGATCTCGCCTTTCGTTTTGTCATCCCCCTCAACCTAATGCGATCCACAGCATGTTTCTTATCCCATATAATTGTTCCACTGAAGTGTGAAGCGACTGTCGTGTAAAAAAATGCCAGTCTCATGTGAATCTTCCAGTAAAACTGCTTTAGTTTGCAAATGAATGTTTAATTTCTCGTATGTGTCCTTTCGTATTCCGGTACGAAATGAGAGTGATGAAGGTGTCTAGAGGATGACTTCAAACGGAGCGAACCAGTTAGAGGACCTTGTAAGAAATGTTGCGCCCCCGGGATTCAGCATATATTCTCCAGGGCCGATCGATGCGTGTTTTTTTTGCTTTGATTGCAAATGAGGAACCGGATTTGTCTGGATTCCGCTTCCTCCGAGATGTACCGATTTCCCGCAACTCTGTACCGCGGTGAGAACGGGGGAAGTGACAAAAGTGGCAAAAAGTGCTAGGTAGCGCCAGATGTTTGGGTTTTAAAATTAATTGTGGATGAACCATCACCAAGGCAAAAACAGTGTGGTGAACGTGCTGAAGTGGAGCCATGAATGGTCCAACACAATTTATCGACCGGAAGAGCTGGCTATTCTTCTAAGTAACCTACTAACTACGCCATGGGAAAGGAATTAGGCTGCCACCAGCGGGATTGAAACTGTCGAATTAAAAAAAAGATCAATTTTTTCTTTTCTTTCTTTCTTATAAGTGTTGCAAAGTTTAAAGGACCACAAGCCGTTAACTCTGATGCGGCTAGGTTTACTACAACCCACTGGTTACTGAATGGAAGGGACAAAACCTTCTTTTCCAACGTAGACCAAATAAAAAAATAGTCTTGACCCAGGGAAATTAAACTAATCTGATTGGACATTCAGGCGCTGACCACCGAATTCACTCAAATTATTTCTCCAAACACGACTGACTAAGAATATTCGGTTGGTTCATGCTAAGCTAACGAAAAACCCAAAATAACTCACGAACACAGGTGCATCATTGTTTCTTTCAATCAATGAAAGTAATCCCTCGTAATGACCTACGTTTCACTTTGGTGGGACAGGTGGAGTTGGATTCGATTCCTGCTTCTAAGTTGCTTCCAGAAAACTATCGATCATTTTAAAATGATACGCAACCAAAATTTGAGCTACTACTCTCACTCGCATTTCGTATGATTTACGGGGAAACCGGTTGAAATGCAAATTCTGTAAATCCTCGATTGTGACAGTTTTCTAGAATGTATCAACTTATGCCATTGCTACTATTGTAAACGTGATCGGATTGGTCCGGTGGCTAGGGTGTGAACCTACTGACAGGAAGGAGGTGGTCGTAGTCCGAACACGACCTCTGCATCTCAACAGCTCCTGTCTAGGCTTGGGCGACGCAGCAGCATTTCGGACTTCCCTCCGGTGATATGACAGCTGAGCACCGAAAGGGTGCTTGCTACAGCTGAACCGGTTCATTTTGTAAACGCCTTGGTCACCGGACCCTTCTGGTGTCTGGCTACACACCATTGCCTTGTTGGTTATGAAGCCGCCGGATATCTACTGATAAACCTAGGATATGATGTATGACCTCTGTTATGGTAGATTACCACCATGTTCCTCCCCATTTTGGCCTTATTTCTGCTATAGGGTTTCACGGAAATAAGCTGACGTGGTTGAACAACACTCAACACTAGAACAGATACACGATGATCGGCGCAAATCATCATATGGATAAATTGCATAGAGTATGTAGGTGGTACCGACAGGAAACAAACCGCGCAAAAAAAACCCAAGAGACTTATTGAAAAAAGTACAACTGACCAATATATCTTTCAGTCTGGGCAAAAACAACCTAGGCGGCTCAAAATGCCAGTGACATGAAGAAAACTCGACAAGAGTGCTAAAAGCACTTTGACAGCCCACGACCGGTTTCGCCATTCTCGAGCTTATCAGTCAGACGCAATCCCCGAATTTCCGTCAACCTTTTGTTCCATTTGAACACAAATGACAGGTAATTTGACAAATACACCCAGTTTGTATACGAATTGTGATTTACACAGGGGACTCATCCGAACCCCAGCTGATTCTAGTTTTTTTATTCAAATGAATGTGTCCCGCAAGGGCCAGCTCCCCAATCTTATGAGTACTGTTTCTACAAGAAACACGCTGCGATATCTCGAATATCGCACCACCCGAAACGTGAGACGACATTCTTGGAGCACATCCAGTCGAATCGCGACACCATAAATGAGGAATTCAGCTGAGATTCAGGCGAGTTGCCCGTGATAACCAAATGAGGGTGTTTTATCGATTTTTTCGCATAGAATGAATGTTCATCGCGATATCTATTTAAAATTGATCGTTTCTTGAGTTAGTCACGGATCCAAACGGAATACGCCTCTCAGAAACTGGTTTCACTCTTTGACAGACGGAAAAAGCCATGCTGAAGACAAATGACAACACTCAGGGAGATCGGATGTGTTCCCACACCCACAAAAGTTGTACAGAGCTCGACAAATTCACTGGCATATGAGAACCCGAAAAAATTCCCGGTACAAGTTAAGGTTACTCACTGAACACCGGAGACAACCATACCCTAGCGGACTGCATATACCTATGACTCGAAGTTTCGTTGTGCGGTTCTTTGTTTCGTGATAGCTGTCTTACCAATACCGACTACAGAACGCAACTCAGAGTCCGCGAGGTTCACCACCAAACCGTAAGCGATTTTCAGCTACCGACATTCGTTGTACTTCCAAACTGGTGAATCCAGTAAAGCAATTCTTCTAAACACATCCCTGATGCACTGGCCCTCAACCGAACAAAAGTCTTGTTGTACGTCTTCTGCTCTTCTCAATGTCTTGGAGGAACTAGTCAGTATATAGTTGTCTAAAAATGTTTACCACGCATTACGCTGCAAGTGAATTGTCCAGACGGCACGTTTTTCCCAACCCATGGCGAAGCTGAGGCATTTTTCATGTGCCTTGTTCTCCATCTGAATTCCGTTGGTATCCGTCAGTCCTCCCACATCCTGGAGCCGGCAACACTCACTCGAGAGTGTACCTCGTCCTCCTTTCATCGTCAAACGTAGCACATCTGATCAACCCAGCTAGTTGTCAATTCGACAGTCATGGGCTCGGCGGTTCAACCGTCGTCCATGTGAAGGTATGCCACACAGCTCAAGTCGACATATGAACAAGTGATGCGACCTTGTCTAAGTGCTATTTTGCTACACTGCTGCTCATGGCCGAACGGTTTAGTCTTCAACCAGGTTCAATGAAGATATCGTCTCGCAGGTGGAGCCAGTCTATGCTGAAAAGCCGAGAAGTAATGTGCAGCCCTTTTGAGCGTCTCATGAAACTCCACTAGAGAATCTCGAACCTGCCACCTCCGGGCCGGCAGTTTGAACACGTGACCGTTTTGCCACCAACTGCCGACCACCAGTGTGATTACCTCGCAATTAGACAGGATACAGTGAAAACGGCTGCTACAAGACGCTGTTCATTGTGGTCTCTATGTGTTGATTCTGTTGGATTCTGTTGATGAGCAGATGACTTCTACGGAGGTCTTACCACACGTCAAGAAAACGTTGGCTCTAATATCTTAGTTGTGGAAATTCCAACAGATTTCAAAACACCTAGTTACCATTACCTCAGAGGACTTGAAAAATCTGAGGTTTTAGGTGACCAAAATGAACTACACTCAACAACTTTTGAGTCGACAATTTCCGTATCCCATTCAGTATACAAATCAAAATAATGTCCCTTCGATGAGGATCAATCGAACAACAAGGACTGGAAAGTGTTCCCCCCCCCCCCCCCCCTAAACAACCATGCCATTGAGGAGTGGCTACTATTTATTAAAAAACACGCTTGAGCTTGGTTGACAGTCGTTTCCGTCTTTTGGCTTGACTTGCATGAATCGGTTCACACAGCTCCTCATACCAGTCGAGTAACCAATTTATTTTCCGTCGACCGGGTAGCTACAGTGGCCAGGCCGTGCGTGTGTGAACCTGAGATTGACTTCCGGTCGCAGCACCCGGTAGCCGTGCGCCGGTTGCCGGTTATACGGCAAAAATCTCTCTGTCTCGCTGCTGAACTCGAGGGTTGCGAAAACTACTCTCACGGATTCACCTTATCGCACATAACAAACGTCGAGCTGATTCTAGTAAGCTCAACTGTCCGTTGGAAAACTCTTTTCATCCCCTGTGAACGTTTCCGAGAATCGAACACAAAGCTGGTGACTGAAGAAATTGCACGTGGTTCGTTCGAGGCTTGGAACGGATTTTGGGAAATTCTGAGGAACTGATCCCGGTCTGACCAGTATTGCTGGAAAGTCATTGTAGATACCATGAAACTTGGCTTCGTATTTTCGTGATATTATTGGGTCATCACCACTGGGATGACCCTGTGTGCTTTCGTTTTGCAATTTTACCCTAGAACATCGTCGGTTCATTGATTCGGCTGTTAAAATATGGTCATGAAGCTAACGTGTTTGCATGTGCCCCAAGAATAAGGCAGAGTTCTTTCAACTGGATGGTTAAAGTAATTTTTTTTTGGGCTAGGTTTAAATGCAAGACTAGATGTACACTATCTATGGGACGGCTTAGTAACAGGATAAAAAACCGCCTAGAGTAGATTTCATTATTGGCGGGACCATCAACTGCTTTGTTCGCTCGACCAACAGTGAGGGTCGCATATTATACTCAAGGTGGCTGGTATTATACTAACGAGTCTAAAGTTCTGTGAGCATGTGTCGGTAACTAGTTACCTTGTTTGTTCCACGTACCGATGAAACGTTTCTGAACTGAAAGAAACTTTAGACAGTCCCTTCGGGAAGCTCACGCATTTCCCCAAGATCATGTTGACCCCGGCAGATCAGATGACGCTTGAAAAGTCACCTAGTTTATTTTTGCTTGTCAATATTCCCGTGGGAATTGGACGTAGACAGCCTATGCCGTCAAGCCTTCGATATCGGACATGATGACTTCGCCGGCTGCTGTCACGTGACCGTTATTGATTCACTGGGATATCACGGCCTACTGTCTATTTGAATAAGAAGCAAACAAGTACACTTTGCAAACGCTTCCTCAAATCAGTGAATGAGTCACTAGTTTTGTTGTCTGAAGATGTATGAAGAGGTCCATCAGTAAAATTCCTCTCTTCTGGTAGCCTGTATCGATTTTTCGAATCAGATATAAGCAGCGGAAGAGCTGGATTTTTTAAAATCCGAACTGTAAGGATAATCGAATGACATGGATTGCACGCGTTACCGCAAGGGTTAAATACGCTGCACCCATGAATTGGAAAGATAACACTTTGTCGTGCCGGCCAGAATAGTCATAAAACATGTCTTGATGAGTGTTCGTTCAAATCACGCCCCCAATTCTCTGTCACCATCTTCGGGGTTTTGTCAGTCTCATACAGGACCCTTAGTAACTGTTTTAGCAACTTTTAGAGATCAGCTGAGATGGTTCAGCTGTAGCACCCTGCCATGCCCCCCGAGGGTTGCACGAGGGCTGAGATACTGCCAGGTTGCTCAAGCCTAGACAGAGGAAGTCGAGAAGCAGAGGTCTGGTTCGAACCACGGACCTTCCGGTCAGTAAATTCGCGCTCTAACCACTTGGGCCATCTCGCCCCGAGATCAGCTGAGGACAACATTGATCTGTCCTTTCAACGTCACTATAACTTCGGGACGAACAGTTCTTAGCGAGTGAGGGGGAATGCGGAAAGTTATTGAAATCTGAAAGCTATTTGGTAGCTGAAAATAGCGTCCAGCTATAAGCTCACATGCCAAATCGCCAATTCATGACATTCCTTTTTCTCTCTGTTTTTTTTTACGTCTGGAGTTAACCTTGTCCGTAAAATGTGCGGATTTTTTTCATGTGGAACTCCGAGCAGCCAAGAAGTTCTTAGTACTGTGGAGTAAATCGGCAAAGGAAACCCTTGAAAGCATGATGCACTGGCTGAGTAACAAGTTCGCATCATGCTCAGCTCCTAAAAATTGGCGTGCTGGCTTTCAGCTGAAAGAATTCCAGGCGCTGTCGACGCAACCTCAGCTCCGGAATTGGTTGAACAAGTCATTGACATTCGTAATGCACTACTCATAAGGTTGCTGAAAATTCTTCAACAGCCCACCACCAGTTTCGCTCTTCTTGGGACTCATAAGGTAGGCGCAGTCCACCGAGTTTCCGTCAACCTTATGTCCACCGATACAATCAGCTGTATGAAATCCTCCTGGCGAGTTTCCCTCAACTTTATGTCCCAATTGAAACCAAATTGCACGAAACTAGCGAAATACACCCAACTGCAAACAAATTTGGTTTTAATTGTGGACGGCTATAATCATGGAAATCACCGAGTAGCCTCTGAAAAAATTTTCATAATCCTGGAGGATACGGCCTTCAAAGTGAGAAGGCCGTCGTATTGCGTCTAACAACAGCAGAAGCCACACCGTGCAACCCGGAGTTATCATTTGGGCCACTACGGTACAACTAGCACGAGACCTTCATCCCTGGTATTTTGATGCATTTTGAATCAAACCAAAGAGTCACTGTTTCTAAAAGGCATGCAACATCGAATTGGTATTCACACAGATCCCGAACGATGGGATTATGGTTTCCCCTAACAAACTTAAAAGAGACATTCAAGTAGCAAAGATGGAGGTCCAGTTTGCACACCTGACTCCAGGACAGCCGATATAGTGTCTACAGCAAAATGAACGGAGCCTTGCATCTAAGATATATCCATGGAGGAACACCGAGATTTGTGTATTAGTGGCGTTCACAGCGCCATAATACTTTCTTTAGAGGGTGTAGCTCTTGTCTTTACACACCCAAGTGCAACTTTCAAGGCAGCAGGATGGTATAAAAAGCAGAACCATCAGAGAGGCCTCCAGAGCACGGATAGATCTCATCAGCTCATTCTGTCAAATCCGGCATTTGTTCGGGTTTGCTCCTTTGAACCTTGTACATCAAAGTGAAAATCGCAGTACAGAAGAGTCTCGTGGTTACTGGTGGCCTTCACATGGTTCGTACTTTACATCGGTCTTATGAAGTGCTAACCAGGGGTTCTCCTCGTATCATGTGGAACCCCTTATGGAAAGGAAGAGCTTTCCAAGTCGTGGTATCGTTGTGAGGCTAATGTGGCATTATTTGTGATACTTGTATTGATGCCACCACCAAATCAGCGTTGGCCCAAGTTCAACAAAAATTGCATTATGGTTAGCCCCATCACACCACGATGAGGAAGATTTCGCTGATGGAATATGTCTTAGGAACGACCTACGAAAAACCTACTAATTCACAACTTCAGTGAGCTTCCATGATACCTTACGATTAAAAAACTTTTTGACAATGCATGATATAGATAGAAAGGTTCTGTTTCACATGTGTTTTTCTTCTGATTAAACCTAGAAGTAGTGCATTTCACGAGACTTCCTGGTAACGAAGGTAAAATTGTTGATAAGCAGGCGTGGAGAACATTTCAAAACGTCCCGTAGAAATACAAAATTCAAAATATATGCGAATCGTACACCGAAGTCTCTCTTTCATATCGTCACAGATGGTTATGATGATTAGTGAATAACTATTGACAATCAGGTTATTTGTCATAATCTTTCCATTACACAGCTTGGATGGCCTGGAGAGTATGGGCGACAAATAGTTCAAAGGAAGATGTTTAAACGTAAAACCAAAAAGCATAAATATAAAAAGGTAGTAACTTGGCTCCGGAGTAGCAACTCACCAGACAGAACAGTGTCTGACCGAGGCAGGAACCGTGACTTTTTATTACACCTACCAGTTATTTCAGACAATTCAACATCAGCAAGCAGCTGAGCTCCATGACTGAAGTTAAACTTACGGATGATTCCTTTGGCGGTTAATTCGCTAATAACCTGCCTTTATTTGCAATCTTCAAAGTGTTTCCCCATACTGACCAATTTTGAAGAAAATAAGAGTGCGGAAGAAAAGTTTTACCCAGAGTGAAGTACCAACGGTTTGTACACCTACTACCTACCTGCTTCCTTACGGCAACTTCTTATGGTAAGAATTTTACTGATACATGATAACGTAAATTAAAATATATTAGAACAGTTTCTGACGAAGTTTCGTAGGGTTTCTCTGGTATAACACACTAGTCGGTTGTACTCCTTGGACAGCCCACCACCAGTTTCGCTCTTCTTGGGACTCATAAGGTAGGCGCAGTCCACCGAGTTTCCGTCAACCTTATGTCCACCGATACAATCAGCTGTATGAAATCCTCCTGGCGAGTTTCCCTCAACTTTATGTCCCAAATGAAACCAAATTGCACGAAACTAGCGAAATACACCCAACTGCAAACAAATTTGGTTTTAAGAAAGACTCACGTGGAACCCAGCTGAATCTCTCGTTTGTGCTGTTTCCAGGCAACTGAATGTGCTGCACCAGGCCGCCTCATGTTTCAGTTGCTAGGATATTCGAATGAGTCCCTCGCAAAACCAAATTTGTTTGCAAATGAGTCTAGTTCGCTAAAGTCATTAACATGATCCCGTAGACCGTCGAATGTAAGCAAAAAATACTGCATGAAATCCTCAGTCATCCAGTGAACATGTTGCATTGATAATCAATGAGCGGCTGGGTACGTAAAAGCTGCCAGCCAGGTTGATACCCAAATGCTTGAATGGTGACGAGAAACAACATCAAGTGAACACTTCCAAGTCGTTTTTGCGACAATTCGAATGAGATGTTGTCAACTTTTTGGAATGATCTTGTGATACCGATGAACCGTGGTCGCATTACTACAATCATGTGGCTAAAAAACAGGCTACATCTTGGTCTCCAAGATCAAGGACATTCGAGGCCAAAAGATCAGGAGGAAAGTTCTTGATTGCAATGTTTTGCGACTTGTTTTGTCGAGTAGAGAAAGTGATAAGAGAAAAAAGAAGAGAAATGTTATAGGAAGGTGTTCTTCTTCTTAAAAACAATGCACCTGCTTGAAAAAAACTCACAAATTTATGACCGTTCTGACAAAGTTTGGATTTGATTGCTCCATCATGCTACTTTCCGTTTCCAGATCTTACACTGGTTTTGAAAAAGCGCAATTTTTTCGATCAATGCCAAGTTGATTTCGGCAATTCAGTAGTTTTTTCAGCGACCATACATCTGAATTGCTTTCAAGAGGTCACAGGAACTACGAGCAAGATATGCCAAATTCAGTTAACTCCAACTAGCATAGGTAAATACACGAATCTCCAAGGCTCGGGTCGCGTTTGCTAATTTGAGACACCTATGGCGTCAAAGTGGTGTGTCCCTGAATCTCAAGGGACGTGTGTATCAAGCTACAGTGCGGGCTGTTTTGTTGTATGGCTGTGAGACTTGGCCGGTTCGAGCAGCGAAACTGAGACGTCTTCAGGTGTTCGACAATCGTTGTCTCAGAACCATAGCTCGTGTGGGATGGTGTCGGCGAATCCGTAACAAGGCAGTTAGAAAGCGAGTTTTGGGTTGTGCAACGGGTACTTCCATTGAAGAATGTGTCCAGCACCAGAAACTGCGTTGGTTGGGACATGCTTTACGCATGCCTAACCATCGTTTGCCGAAGGCAGTGCTGTTTTCCGTGCCCAATTCAGAATGGCGTAAGCAGAGAGGTGGCCAACCATTGACCTGGCAGAAGAGTATGAAAGAAATCACGAAACGCTTGGGTGCTGTCGGTGCTACTCGCCTTCCAGGATGGGGACCGCGTGATACCCACTGCGCCTGGTTGGAGACGCTGCAAGATATGGCTGCCAACCGATGTCAGTGGCGATCTTGTTGTCAGTTTCTATCCAGATTGCCTGAATGAGTGTTTGGAGGTGTAGGCACCCCGGAACGATTGTAGTAAGTCAGCAATAAGTCCACCCCCCGTCCATCTTTATTCTTTCCTTCACAATAAGGCTTTCAAATAAATCATGGTTGTACGGCAGCGAAGCATCGGTGTTCAACACTGATGTCATGCTGTTGATGATGATGATGATGATGATGATGATGATGATGATGATGATGATGATGATGATAAGTATAGGGGGAATAACGGTTATGCGTCAGTTCCTTCTAGGTCAGATCCAGGGTCCTTCAGTATTCCCTCGTAGAATATTCATTCGAATGTGTCTCATAGGACGCAGCTAGGCAAAGTATCCCAGCCTGTGTTTGGTATTGTTAAAGGATTAATAGCCCATAAATAGCAAACGCATCGTAACTTCGTATGGGCACAACACGCTACTCACAAGGTTGCTGAAGATCCCTCAGCAGCTCATGACCAGTTTCGCCCCCGCCCCGTTGGGTCTCATCAGGTAGGCACAGTCCCACAGATTCAGTCTGGTCTCCAGTGCAAGCCAAATTGGTATGCAAATGAGTGTATTTCGGTGACATCTTGACCTCATGTTTGTTTGTACTTACTGGATTGGCTGTAGGGCTAGTATGCAGTACAAAGCAAAGAGAGTTTCTATTCTACTAATCTGCTACAACAGTTGTTCAGATTTATGAGTATGTATATTCCTGGGACTGCGAAACAGTGCCTTCACCTAGGCAGGTTTCTAAGTCACCTAGGAAAAGCACTGTACTGGTGGTACCGGTGAAAGGAGACAAGCCCTTCGCCGGGTTGCCTGCCAGAAAACACCAACTAAACAGTTACAGACAATGGGACAGGAAAGTAAAACTTTCATATTCACCTTGTTTTTAAAAGCGGAATATCGTCTTCTTCGTGAACGTGTCTTCTTGGACTTTCCTGGATATTCATTGACCATCACGCAGTTGTAAACGAATGCTGCAAAGCAGTTCCACAAATTCCGTAATAAATCCCACCTTCCATTAGATCAAGGCGGAGTTACGAGAAAACAATATACTACTCGCAAGCCGCATCAGTAGTATCCACTGTTACACTGGTAGTTCTGAGTAGTTCTTCGGTAAACCGTATATTCCAGCATCCTATCCAGACGTTGTCCAATCAATAAATCAATAAATCAGTACAACTGGAGATACACAGATAAGCTGGTGGTGAATATTAGTCAGACTACCAGAAAACAATCTAAGCTGTTGGGTTCCGAAATGTATGTTCCTGGGTATTCTTTGGTCTAAAAGCGTTCAACTGATGAATAATAAAAGAGGCCATCAAATTTGAGTTCTGAGAATTTGCCGATACAGACCCATACATTCAGTAGCACTTATGAGAGCTCCAGGTAGCTCAGTGGTTAGGGAACGAACTTACTGACCAGAAGGTGCGTGATTCGAACCGAATTCTGCATCTCGACTGCTCCTATCTAGGCTTGTACAACCTGGCAGTACCTCAGTCCTCGTGCTTCCTTCGTGGCAGCTAGACACTGAAGGGCTGTTACAGCCGAACGGTTACCATTACCACTGTTCTCATTTGTGCTATCGCCTATGAACTAAATATACCCTGAAACCTTGAGTATCGATCCAGCCGAACCATATGACAGCCGCATATTTAATCAAGGAACATCCGTAGCGTGAGGTTCACCACAGCACCCATCTAGGTCTCCCGATCATAGGAAATGAGTATGCAAATGAGTGGCAAGTTCGTTCCATTCGCCAGGTACTGGCCTCAGAAGTGGCTTGGTAATGAGAAATCCGGTGGGGCCTAGTTGTGTTTTTTTTATTGAGTGGCTAACAAAATGAGGTATATGCTCAGAAAAACACAAATTACTACGTGTTTTTCTCCGGACTAGAGGCTACAGAACTTGACAGATACGTGCAGAAAACCGGAGAGTTTTGCCGTTTTACCGTATTTTACGAAAACCATAATTGTCGTAAAGTCCAAAAATAAAGTACGAGGTTCCTGCAAGGTCGCACTGGATGGGAATTCTTGTTATCAGTTGAGTATCACGGTTTATTTTTTCGGGTAAAAATATGCATGTCTCTCTCTGTCCATCCATGTTTAACGACCCACTCCCAATGCCGCATTCAGACCTGACAGTTTGAAGCGAAACAACTTACTGGTCAAAACAATGTGCTTTTAACTAACCTATAACTGGTAGGGGGTGAACAAAACCATGGTCCGTTCACCATCCTACGGGGATTAGCAACCTGCCAGCGAAAATGGAATCAATATGTCACTCAGCCAATTCTACGTTATCGCCTCGACGGGCGAATAAATCTAGGCGAGTGCCGTAGCATCCGGATGCGCGAATCCAGAAATGTGCGTGCGTTTGTTTGAGTGTGTGCATATGTCTCGTGTCTGTTGCGGACAAAACCCTTTCCTCTGTCAACTCGATTATCGATTACTTGTTGGCTGGCTCGAATGGACGGACGAACGCCCCGAGAAAACAAGACATACATTCGGTTACTAGACTACTGTACTAAACATCAAGTTTGTGCATTGGTTTGTTTGGCGGATATTCCACCAAACGAGACAGGGAAATTTTGGCAGCAGACTCGACTTTTGGTCACAAAGTCTATCAAGGTTCAGCCAGACCGGGCGCCACTGTCAAATTCCAACAGTATGGGATTTTTTTTCCTGATAAGGGCGCTAATAAAGTGTTGTTACTCACTGGACGAGAAATGTTATCTTTCCGATGGATCATTAGGAAACAACTGCGACCAATTACAATTGCGCGCTTGCATCAAACAATTACGACCAGCTAAATTAGGATGTGAAGGTGCTCGTCATTGGCTTGTTTTGTACGGTAGAAATGGCGCGCCACATGTGCGTGTCCTTCGGCTGCCAACTCAGTGATGTCGGCCGGAGTTGTCCGACACACTTTCCGACTGCAATTCATTCACAAGTGTGAGTAATCGGAGAATAAGGTTGGTAAACTATTAGGGCACGTGGGAAGGGGGGGGGACAACTGACTCGGTTCCCGCCACCTTTCTCTAGATAACCTTTTTAGCCTCATACAGCGAGGAAGCCACACCTGAGTCATTTCAGGGACCAAGTCGGAGGAACACGAGTGTCGAAACCTATGTATGGATTCACTCGGGCAAAATCCACCGAGGCTAGTCCGTCATTCTTTAGTGATTTTTTATATCCGTCGGTGCAGTTTGATACAAGGTATGTTCATCAGCCGTCGGCAGGTGATACTCTGGAAACTAGGTGAAACCGGATGTGTTCCACCTAGCTTGCCTCAGCGACTATGCGGTGGAGAGTCGACTTCAACCCTTTATATATATATATATATGTATATATATATATATATATATGTATATATACATATATATATATATACATATATATATATATAGAGAGAGAGAGAGACTCATTTGTTTTGACGGAAGGCTCACCTGGAACGCAACCCAGCTGAATACCTCGTTTATGATGTATTTAAGCAACTGAATGTGCTGCACCAGGCCGTCTCAAGTTTGATAAGCGATATTGGAATACCTTCTAGAGACGTAACACGCTACTCATAAAGTTTCTGAAAACTCTTCGATTGCCCACGACTGGCTTCATCATAAATGAGAGATTTCGGTGCACTCCAGGTAAGTCTTCCGTACTAACCAAATAGGCATGTAGATCAGTGTATTGGTCGAATTTCGTGTAACTTGGGTTCAAGTAGACCACAAGCTTGACTAGAGGGGAAGTCGAGGTCTGCGCCTACCTGATGAGTCTTAGGAAGAGCGAAACCAGTCGTGGGCCGTCAGAGAGTTTTCAGCAGCCTTATGAGTAGTGTATTACACTAAATTAATGCTTATTTTAACTGGTTATTGCTATACACGAGGCTTGAGCATGCCCAAAATAGAGACAAGTATAGAGCAGTAGCAAAACTCTAACCCAAACTCGAAACTGGCCACGTATGATCCTCATAACAGTGTTCATGGCTTCCGCAACCAACTGTGACAGCGGGGATAGGCCGTTACATCCCACAGCATTTTTAGAAAGACTACTGGAATATTTGTGGAGATTTCATCCTGTAAGTGAAACCAGTCTATGCTGAAAAGCCGAGAAGCTCAAGCCGTGACATACACCCGCGTGCTTCTCATGAATGGGCATTTCCATCAGGACAGTGTTAATCTTCACCGATGATCCCCTCAGAATATATTTACTATCAGTCACAATGCATTGCCAAACGTCCAGCGCCTCTGCGCATACTTATTCTGCAAGTACGCGTTGAAAACCTCAGTACCCTGCTCCACTTTCCTGGGTATTGTCAATACCATTTAGGATGTATGCTAGAGAATAGGCAACCAGCGCTGCATACTCTTGCTTTGTTCTACCGTGCCCGGGTATCCATTCTCCAGAGTCTAGTGTTATCACTTCCCCTGAGTAGTAGTACGAAGGCGCTTCTCACTGGAAATGAACGCTGCTGTCATAAACATCAAAACAAACCAGGGGTATGAAATGTAATTGGTTTTGGTTGGACACCAAACGACAGGCTCATCCACCTGGTTGTGTTTGTGGGATTCACCGTCACACCACTCTCGTTTGGACAGCCATCCTCCTGTCCTGGCGTAAATATTCCACACTAAGGGAGTGAAGCACTGTCTAGTGTGTGTTCGCAGCTTTGTGTTTCATCTTACCACGTGACCTGCTTGTGCTTCAGACGCAGGCAGACACATTTTCACTGAATCATCCATTAATTGATTGACATGATCCGGACAATACGTGAGACAATGACAAGCATAAATGAGGACAAGTCTCTTCACGTGCAGTGAATGTTGTGTGGTCACTCCAACACACGTTACTACTGACAAAGATGGAACGGTTCTCGCGACCCTTTGTTAGCAAACTAGCTTCGATTTAATCGATTTCTTTGGTGCGCGCGGACTAGTTTGAATTTACAACGGAAACAGAGCCATGTGAGAACCGACTATATCTGTTGTCGGTGGAGTTGCACACAATGAATACTCGTTCCTGCCCAGTCCATTGTCCTTTGGGCATTTCACCCAAAAAGTCATTCTTCAGACTGCTGCACAAAGTTAAATGCGGACTCGATATTGACTGCGAGGCGTGTCAGCATACACATTCTTATCCCACTTGAAAGGTAGCATTTATTTCGAAGTGAAGAATGACCGTCTGGTTGTTTTCCATCTACACTTATATCCCTAAGTCAAGCTTTTGGAGACTCTAGTGAACAAGCAGCCAGTAACAGTTCCAAATGTCAGGTTTCACTGCTATTCCACCGTGTGAGAAATGTTTCCCTTTGGAAGTGTTCAGAGGGGAGAGATAGAGTGGAAGGTGGATCACAACAATGTAAACTCGCCACATCATAGAGCTCAATATTCCGCACTGGAGAAGCATACTTTCGGGAAGACAAAACATGAGATAAGTCAGGAATATCGGTGTTTTTAACCTCAGATGAAAATAAACCCGTAACCATCAATGTTTAGCTACAGTTGGATGTAAATTTAGATAAGATAAGATAATCGTTCAGCTGTACTACCCTTTCGGTAACCCTTTCGGTGCCTAACTGCCATGTCACCCGAAGTAAGCACGAAGGATGGGATACTTCGAGGTTGCCCAAGCCTAGACAGGGGAAGTCGAGAGGCAGAGGGCGGGTTCGAATCACAGACCTTCCGGTCAGTAAATTCGCACTCTAATCACTGATCCATCTCGCCCCTTTTGTGAATTTGGCAGGCACACGTGTCAACTACAGGCGGCCTTAACACTTGACACTTGGATGGATAACTTCACATCGAAATATGTATGATTTGGTATAATATTTGTATAACGTTCCAAAATTAATACACACATAGGTGGCATTTTTAGAATACGACATAAACGAATTGTACGCCTATTTTTAACCCAATGGTCAGGATCTGGGTTGTATGCATCTTAGGGACTATGATTTAGAATTGCACATCGATTGGTGTGATAAGTTCGAAGCACCCCTTCAGTGGGCGGCGAGGTAGAGTTAGACAAACGACTTGAAAGCGATCGATAATCCGTTTGAACCTGCAACTTCATTGAGTGTTGAAAGGTCTCACAACATTTGCAGGCTGTACGCGTGGCTGATGTGCTTCGCGTAAACTCGAACTTAACCCTGGGCAGCGGCTCCAGTGAGCTGGTCCTCGGTGCATTTGGAACTGTCAGTTCTTATACACATTACGGTGTCTAGTACCATCCACTTCGAACATTTTCAGCGAATTTTTTCTCCGCAATTACCTTTGATTCAAAGTAAGACCACCGGGAGATTTCAAGACTTCACAATACACTAAGGCTGTAGCGCACAACATACGAGATTCACGAATGAGGTTCACTAATTTGTGTACGATTGGATAGCGACCGGATCCAGGAAAGCTGGTTACCCAAAAAACAGAGAGCCGCAGGCTACTATCACGGATAAGGATTAAAAAACAGGGGAGTGTATCGTCAGTCCACTGACCAGAAGATTCACTGAAAATTCACCATACTGCATGTAAATTTGCACCAGCCGAGAGACCCTTACTTACTTCAGGAAAGGAAAGAAGGTGGGCTGTTCATGTTTTTTACTATGAACAACGGTCGGTGCATAGCGGTTTTGAGATAAATCTTTAGGTCCAAATGTTGACCATCAGAACCGAACTGGTATTCGTATGAGTGTATTTCGCTAGTAGTCGAAGTATGTTTGGATGAAAGGAGTTAGAACACTCCGGTTTCTTCGTGCAGGAAACATCACTTCCAACGCGAAACTTAGATTCTGAGGGTGGCAGTTTGTCTGTGTGTATGGCGTGATATTGCAGACATTCCTATGTGTTGCCTGTCTAGTTCAATTCTCTCATTTGACCTTTGCTTTTAAATGTTCTGTCTATCTGTCAACAAAAACGCGTTTTGTTTGGGCAAACGGACGTTAGCAGAATGTGAATTCCATCGATGGTTTCCAGCGACCCCCGAGCTTTACGTGCAAAGAATGACAACTCTCTTTGAGTGGTGCGTTGTGGAGGAGGCTGGTGATTTGACTGAGTACTGATGTGTGGAGTGGGGTCATTTAGACTGGTGTTTCTGATCTATTCCAAGCGGGCCGACCCTCGAGCTAGTTTAACGGAAATTGAGTAGAACATCACGGATGGTTTATAGTTTTCCATCAGTCGTGTAGTGTCGGAATACAAACGCTTATTAGGCCGTTTCCCTCGCAGACTTCATCCAGCTCTGTGAATGTCTTTCTGTTTGGGCAACAAGGCTGCAAGTGTTTCGCCGCCAGTCGAGGTAACGTCGTTAATGCATCTGAGGTTAGCTTTGCGTCGTTGTTTACCAGCGCGCCGGTGTATGAACAGTACCGCTTCCTGGAAAATATCATTCTTTTGGACTCTCTATCTCTCCGTCGCGCCTATAACACGCGCCTCGTTTGTATTCTGCGATAGCGTTACTAGGATTCGTTGCTCCATTCCTGATATAATTGGTTTCTAAAACGCTTGACGCTCAGTCGAGTTACAGTTTGATAAACCAGAGAACCGTGCTTTCCAAAAGTCAAGGTTCTCCGGACCCTCCGAAGCTTGGCAGCCTCGCCCAAAAAGGTATTCTTGAAATATTCAAGACTGTTTTATATTTGATCCTCTTCAGGTACTTAAACAAAAGAACCAATCACGATGGAGCATCAATCGACCTTGAGCTATGATATCTCTCACAGACATTTCCGCCTTCTACGATAACGATTCGTCCACCTATTGTGACAAACTGAGCAGTTTTGTTAATTTTTGTTCCAATCTTCTTTGATCCCTGATAATAATTTAGCTAGAAGTTAGTTTGTTTCCGCCTTCTTCTGTTCGATAACTCTCTGCTGCTGTTGACTGATTGTACATCCATGACTTTCAGAGTGGTTCCTACATCCCACAGTGATTGTCCAACCATCATGTCTGCATCACGGGCATGTGGCCACGTTTCAGGCGGCATCTCGTTGCTCATCCGTCTTCTTGAGCAACACAAACAGCAATAAAGTTTGGTCACATGGATGGGATAACATCTCAATCCAATTGCCTAAACAACAAAGAAACTCAATGATTGAGCAGGAAGAATGACAGGCTGGAATCCGTTCTAGAAAGACTGACATCATTCACTCCAACTAGGTCCGAGAAGGTCTCTGAGCGATTGGCCAACTATGGATTGTTTCCAGCAATCGTTTAAGCGTAAAACCCCAAAAGCCAAATCACTCAAATGGAGGTTTATCAATAACTGCGGCACTATAAATACAATAATACAATAATAAAACTGTACAAACCTCAAATCGTGGGACCACGCCAGTTTCTACAGACCGGTTTACGAACAGCCAGTTTCCAACGGAATCCACACCGACTTAGGGGCAACGAGGAGGGGGAGATGGCCCAATTGGTTAGAGCGCGAATTTACTGACAGCAATGTCCGTGGTTCGAACCCGACCTGTGCCTCTCGATTTCCCTTGTCTAGGCTTGGGTAACCTGGCAGTATCCCAGCCCTCGTGCTTCCCTCGGGCGGCATGGCAGTTAGGCACCGAAAGGGTGCTACAGCTGAACAGTTCAGTTTAGGGGCAACGGGGCTACAAGACAGCCAAACCCACGTGTTGACATAAACAACACGTCCGATGACCAGGTCAAAGAGTGGTTTACGTTCAGGTCAAAAAAAAGAAAGGTGGTATAGGCGCGAAACCGAAATAACAAAAACAAGGGAATCGCGCTATACACAATGAGAATAGGAGGAAAGAATCAACACCGCCACTATCCGGGAGTTCCTGTATGATCCAGAAAGCGGTAAGGCTTACTTAGAAGTCATGGTAAAGCAGGGTTAATTTCGATCGATGGACAACGTCCTAGGGTAGGACACTTGGATGGGGAATGGCTCGACTAAATAATTCGAGAGATGTCGACTTGGCAGAGGCAGTATCCAATCGAAACGCTACTTGCGAAAGACGCAACTCAGTCTACTGTATTTGACTTAATTCGCAAAAAAAGGAACCAACTGACACGAAGGCACTGTGCCCCACGCGAACGGGATGAATCGTGACTCTGAGAAACTTCAGCTTCAAAACCTTGTGAGAAATCATTTTCCGTCCCTTGTTTTTGTCGCCAACCCCAGTTCCACGAACCATGAACATACCAGCACGAAGCTCCCGGTGACTTCGGATTCGACCTAAAACGCCTCAGACCTTAGTACGAAGTATTTACGACTCTCATATCCTCAGCACGATTGCAAAACATTCCAGGATGCACGAGGTCAGGTGAAAGCCGTGTCAATGAAGACAATGACCAATGACAGCTTTGAGGGGCATAAAATAAGCCCCCACAACCGCAAAATCGTTGCCAAAACAGATTAGTTCAGAAGCCAATCTAATGTTGTGTTCATAGCAGTTGAGGTTATCATTAGCAAAGAGTCGAGGTGACAAGGTGTCAGACATTGCGACGGTCTCCAGAAAACGCTAGGAGTCCACCGGCAAACATATATACGTCCGCTCGTACAACTCGTTTCAGTCACAAGATCTAGGCTGACCGGATTTAACTTTTGGTTGAGGTTTTTTAGTTCGTAATCCTCACGGGTCTGGCATCTGACTTTCCTGGGTTCAGACTGGGTTTAGCTGTAAGATATTTGGAAGGTGCCTACTAATTCCCTTTGTCCGTCTCACTCGTCTGCAGCTTTGTTTCGATGCATCAAACCGTTCCGATCAGACAAAGGCGTTACAAACCTGGTTGGTCCACAGTTTCACGCAAAATCCTGGTCTATAATCCCGAATTGCAGCAGTTTCAGGAATCCATTCTGATATCATCTCCTTATATCAGCCAAATTTAGCACCACACTACACTGAGATGAAAAAATCGATCGACCGGAAAAATCAATATGTTAAAGTTGGGCGGCTATTTATTCGACATGGGCAGCTCCTATCTCGTGGCTGTCAGAAAGGCTTCTCAGAGGTCCAGAGTGAGGCACTGAAGACTCCTCAGTATCGTTTGGTAAACTATAGGTGGATTTATTGTTTCACAGATTTCTTTGAAACGATGACTACTCACTCGGTCCTAAAAAAATGCTAATGGATTGAAAACTCTCCAGTATCCGTTACGGAAATAACGTATTCTAGAAAGTTGTTTTTCCCCGGATAATACTAGATGATTGCCGTAGGGATTTCCTCACTAAGGACACGATACAGAGTTGATATCCGTTCAAAGGGGTTAACTTCCGTTGCAAGATGTGTCCCAGATATCCTACGGTGCAGAATGTATACCTCATTACATGACATTTTATACGCGAGGCCTGCAGGGACGGTCTTATCGGTGCCATCCCCTCGCAATAAGCACTTGCGCAGTGTTTTAGCGTATCCAGGAGTGTGGATTCATGCTTTGAACTTGTGTGTGCAAAGACCTAATACACTACTCATAAGGTTGCTGAAATTCTTCGACAGCCCACGATTGGTTCCGCCGGTATGAAATACCTTAGATCTATCAGTTAGGGTGTCATCCTGACTCTGGCTAAGTAACCATAATCAAGCAACTCCCAGATCCGGCCGGAACATTCTCCGAGCAGAACTCTAAAATACACGTGACCGATCCACCCCAAAACCAAGGTGTGGATTCCAAACTCCTCGGTATTATTGAGAGAAACAAATAATCGGATAACAAACATAACTTATTCGCTATTCAGGCTGAGAATACTCAAACGATTTACCAAATCACACTTTGTGGTCACAACAGAGCAAAAATTGTTGCGGTGCGCAACACACCAATCAAGCGGGGACCGGAATACACTTCATTTGAACGGGGTTCTGTCCAGGTGAACAGGTCGGTTTGTTCTTTGCTTAGTTGAGCTCTTGGTGGGAGATTATCCCGATATCACAGGGTCGGGCAGGACAGGCGAGACGGGGAGAGAATGGAACGCATACAAACGCGCATGCACACGTCACCGATTCAGGACAGAGCATTGGACACGTTCAAGTGGCTAAGCCACATCATGCGCGAGCACCAGAGTTAATAAAATGGCTAAGTAAGATATCAAAATAAGCCAGTAAAAAAGTCAGACTGACCGACAAGGCTACATTACAATTAGTTAAATGACTTGCTGAGTCACCTTCATGCCTTGCGAGCACAATGTGCACAAAAATAGCGCAGTTGTTCGCCTTGTTCGCGAAACTACGATGCGTGTGAGCACACCAAAATAAGTCTGCTCTCTGATCTACGCGTACATTGTCCCCAAAAACACTTATATTTATTGCACCTGAAGATTTGGCGTGAACTCTTTGCAGAACATCTCGGATGGTAACCATGTGAGACTGTATGCCATGTCTCACAACAGCAGCGGAAAGTAACGTTTGGGAAGGTTGGGTTGAACCTTAGTGTATGCGGTAAGATGCCACATAGAAGTCCATATTAACGAATACACTCAATTCCATTTCAATGAAGTTTTCACGGGAGACTCAACTGAATCACCCGTTTATGATATTCTTCAACTGGATGTGCTGCACAAAGGCCGCCTCCTGGTTCAGTTGGTACGATATTCGAGATATCGCAGTATATTTCATAAAGGACCGCGTCCACCTGATGGGCCCTAAGAAGGGCGAAACCGGTCGTGGACTGTCAGTAACCTTCTGAGTAGTTCCCTTTATGAAAATAGTCATCCTGTATACGGACTGTAAGGGTTCGAAAACAGCGACCAACGGGCTCTTTCGTTTGTGATGTTTCCAGGCAACTCAACATAAGGTTGACGGAAACTCGGGTATTGCGCCTATTTGATGAGCCCCAACAAGGGCCAAACCGGTTGTGGGCTGTCGTAGAATTTTCAGCAACCTTATGAGTAGTGCATTACTTCTGCAAATGTGTCGCAATATCTCGAATATCGTAGCTACTGAAACATGAGGCGGCCTGGTGCAACGCATATAGTTGCCTGGACACATCACAAACGAGAGATTCAGCTGGGTTCCAGGTGAATCTCTCGCAAAACCAAATTTGTTTGCTAATGAGTGTATTTTGTTTGTGGCTCTGTTTGTCTTTTCGTCCACGTCACACTGGTTATTCGTTCTGACAGCTTGACTCTCCCGGCGCGTGTCCTTACCCTCTAACCCTGAGTGCGTTGTCCCTATTGAACAACCAGTTACGTGTGGCATTACAGTATATCCGGGCCCGAGAACTGTGGGTTTTCCAACCCGCTTTTCTGGTGTTCACTTTCCCCCGTGCCCAGGAGACTGAAGCAATTTGAGTTTGTTCTAGGTAGTAGTACCGCGTCGAATGGATTATTCTAGCTGTTCTGCTGTGTCAGGATCGTAACGAACTCGTCCCATTCAACGCCCAGATCGCCGACGTAACGCACTTAGTGCTTGATGCTTCCGAATTAATTTCGATGCGACTCTGAAACAGCGCTCTGAAACACCTATTTACGGAGTTTGACGTTCTCGAATAGACCATCCCTTACAATGCACAAAGTCTATATCAATCGATATTTCACTCTTCTGTAAGACTGCTCGAATCAAACACAATCGTACACCGTCAAACGGACACATGAAACGTTTTATGGACACTTCAAAACCGGCTCTTGCAAAGCTGCTGGAACGGGAGACTATCAAGACAACACTTGTCAGGTTCCCTCGAATTTGTCACGCGAATAAATAGCTCAACGGATTGGGCTGGGTAGGCTTCGACGTCTTGCTGGCACCACACCCAAGCACTAGCGGAAATAGACGGGCAGATGTTGCCCGGTCTTAGTTTTACATTAGACGAATTAATCTAGAACTCGCATCCATAGGCTACAATAGGCATTGGTTATCATGTATTGCGTTAATCAAACACACATTTTTGGACGATCGTTTTCACTCTCTCCTCCTCAGGCAAATACGGCGGTGGAAAGCTATGTTAAAATACCATACAAATTGGCTATTCTATTGGTGTAAAATCGCGTAGGCTTGATTGGTGGGCCAAGTCATTGCCAGAACTACCATTTTACTGGCAGATAGAGGGGTCACCCAACAAAAATGGTGACTGCTTCAGCTTTTTCAACCATTCGTTCGTGAATGATCTTCGATCGATTCGTTTTTGGCACTCGATATATTTTGATGAATGACTCGGCCGTATCGACCGGGTCTGTTCCAATTGGGTAACCGGCGTTAGCGCCTGTCACGTGTTTGGCTGCACCAGTTTTTCGGCGAACCGATGAAACAGGTGCCTTGTCGTTCGACCCTCATAGTTTGCGGGACATTCGCAAACAATTGAATATACAACCATGGAAGAATGATGGATCAGCACTTCTTTCCGGGTGGATTCGTACTGAGCAGTTGAAGTGCCCCGTCCGTTATGCTGAACTGGGCAGGTAGGCTGGTAACTGCGTCATCCTTAATCGGCAACTGAAATTATGTGGGTGTTTTTGTGACTGTTGGCATTCGAGGGGCACACCGCCCCCACCTCAACACTTATGCCTTAGACCTTTTAGAAATTCGTGTGTGTGTGTGTGTGTGTGAGTGCAACCATTGATTATAGGGAAATCAGACACGCGAACGTTCAGGCTTAGCGACTCTAAACAGACAGCGAATAAGCGCGAGCCTTTTCTGTCAATAACTGTGTGCTGTTGCTGATTGGTTCACGCTCATTATTCAGTCACCGACTGTTTCCTGTTTCCACTGATCAGCACACCTGCGTCACAGTCGGTTGGCCACCTTCTTGCATGTGTTTAATTTATACAATTCGACAGTGGTTTATACCCATCAACCACTTCGCTGTTCGACCCAATTTGGATGCAGCATTAGTAATTAACATGTAGATTAGGCATCTGAATTAATCCAAGGCTACCTGGTAATAGGCACCTTCGGGAGATACACTGGGACAGCCATGTTCGCAAGCTGTGACCTTGACAAGCTGAAATTTGAATTGATCAATGCATGTGTCTGGTATCTGCCTAGAGGGGAATAGGATGGCATTTAGTGCGGGCAGTTCAACCAATTTAAGCTTGGAGAGGCTAACTGACCCGTACTTTTTTCGCGTGTGACTCTTCTCTCTAGTGTCACTCTGTTGGGGAAATTGCCGGGCAGACAAGTTTCTATCTAAATAATAGAACTATCAAATTTGCTCGTATATTCTCCTGAAAAAAAATGCAAATCGCCTGCAAACAAAATGCAACTACTCCAGTTGATCAACACTCATTTCGGACTAATTGTCGACCAGCATACTTCATTCTACTCGTTACACATCTAGCAATAAAAAGGCTGAACGAATACTGATTACAGGTTATGCGAACGCGTTGGGCAAGGTAGACCGGAGCTAATTGGTTCAGTTGCTTTGCGGAATGTGAAACTGAACAGCATCTGCGCAGACAGATACAGAACAAAGTCACTGACTGGATACAATTTATTGGTCTAAGGGGCCGAAAATCCGCTTCAATCTCCACTGACACTCAGCTGGTTGCAGTCCCGAAGCATGGTTGAATGTACAAGCAGGACTGAACAAACGAATGCATTGGTCTGGGGAGTGTTGTCTATCCATCAGGGTCCTTAAGTGTAAAGACGTGTAATTCTCCACGACTGTGAGAACAGACCATGCTCCATTGTCTACTGCTACCGCCTGTCAACGGCATTTCTGTTTAAAATCTAACGTAATGAGGTACCTAGAAGTAGTGCATTACATCTATACGTGTATCGCGATATCTTGAATATCCTAGCAACTGGAACATGAGGTGGCCTGGTGCAGCACATTCAGTTGCCTGGAAACATCCCAAACGAGAGATTCAGCTGAGTTCCAGCTGAGTCCCTCGCAAAACCAAATTTGTTTGCAATTGAGTGTATTTCGTTAATTTCGTGCAATTTGGTTTCAAGTAGAACATAAGTTTGACGGAAACTCGGGGACTGCGACTACCTGATGAATCCCAAGAAGGGCGAAACCGGTCATGGGCTGTCGGAGAATTTTCAGCAATCTTATGAGTAGTCCATTACGATTATAGAAGTAATCCACTCTAGAAACTCCAGATCCCCTCCCTCTAAAATTGAAGCAATCTTCGCAAAAGATCACCGAACAGGTTGATGTTTACTAAAAATCTTCTCTAAAAGTTCCTCCGTATACTCTTCATCCGTTTTGCATGAAGCCATTTCTAGTATAAAAACAAGATCCAAATTCAAATTATTGTTCTAGCCGTACTGAAATGTACTGCAGTACAGTTCGTCCATAAGTGACCCGGTTTTTAATTGTTAGTGTTTCGGTGATAATTCACCCGCAATATAAGTAGTATATTTCTTTCCAACGTCCTTATGCCGGTACATTTCCTGTGAGGTTGTTTATGTTGTGCTTGAGTTACTTTGTCGGGAGCTTTCCTCTCCTTCCTTTGATTTACTTTGCCACGACAATACTTGGAGACTCTTCTCGGAGTTTTGATTTCCTGACTGTAACTGGTCTAGCTCGGTGAGATGAATTTCCCGGAAAAGGAACCCTGTTCCGTTAGTTCATTCCCTTTAATGTGGGCAGACAGGCTCAAAGATCTCTGGCCTAAGTCAACATGGGTGTTTTGCTGTAGGCACGAGACAGTTAATAGTCACTCGGTTGAAAGTACCGTCTAGTTCCCTTGGCATATTGCATGACATCAACGGATCTGTGAGCAAGTGAGCCCTTCACATTGTACAGTGTCTGAAAAGATATCGTATCGGCGTGACTATCAGTTGATAAGCTCGAGACAGAGTACGATAATTTGCGATACACCATAGTATCAGTATAGTGTCAGAGTCACATATCCAGCCCGGCAAAAAAGACGACAAGCTCGTTAGCGTAGCTCGGAGTTCAGAGAATGGATTCAAATTCACTGGACGATGAAAAGAACTGTTGGACCTTTGTTAACAGAAAGAGGTTCGAATCAACTGTGACGTCAGACCGGACGAGGTTTACCATAACGTGGCAGGGTGATCACTGACGATATCGCCCGATCCAAAGGGGTAGAAGCCCACTCTTTAATCCGACGGTCTTTGCCGAAATAAGAGTGCATTCTACCCTAACAGTTGCAGTGTAGGAGGGCTTGGGATCTCTCTGGTCACAGAATTCTCCTCTCAGCCGGCTACCAGAAAGTGGACAGATTTCCAGCGGTGTCAGTACAAAGTCAGTGCGCCCTCCAAATATGAGTACCGTTCACGGACGCAGGATCACACCGACACTGCCTGAGGCTATATACAGTTGTCCCCGTCTAGGCAATGCTATTCAAGATCGCTCGTTCAATCGCTTGCTTTTGAGGGTTTTGAGAAATCCGATGTGAGTTTTTCCACCAAAATGACTTTTCTCGAATCAGTTAAGGGAGAACCTTAAACTGAACAACACTTCCCAACTGTTAACAGTCTATCGCTAAAATTTTTTTGGATCTTACCTCGAGAAAGTGGGGTTTCGTACATATGTCACAATATCCGTTAATGAAGGGAATGACCTGGATGTGTGGAATATTGGTTCACAGGCAATAACTGGTTGAAAAATTATACGAACGAGCAATTCATTTTGTTCCTGACTGTCTTTTTTTCTTTCAGACTCGTTTGTGCGCTAAAAGTGGTATACTCAACTCAAGTAACCCACAGTTATGTTACGGGTTCGACTGACGGCGCAGATGTGGGCTTGGGTGCTGTCTTATCTTGGCTGCGGAAGGGGAGGAGAAAGTCATCGTTCATGCCTCTAGATTGCCGTCACATATCGAGGGCACTTTCCTACAGGTGGAAAGTGACACTTGCTTGTCTTTGGGCTGTGAAAAGTTCGACCGATCTCATCTTACGTGCAATTTTGTCCAACTCTTTTTCTTAGCGACAACCATCATTACAGTTAAGTCTGCGCAACTCACAACGCTACAGCTGTGAAATAACGTATGTTGCCGACAGACAGAGGAAGGTGACCGATGCGCTTTCTGGATTTCTGATTGCTGACGACAGAGAGGATGAAAATCCAGCAGACGTAAAGATCATCTTCCCGCATACAAACAAAGAAAACACAGCTGTGACTCTTTAGACATACAAAAGACGATGGTAAAGTTTTGCGAATTTAATGCTAACTCATAACCATGTCGAACTAAGATCCCACCAGAATCACTAGCGCTTTACATTAAATATGATGAGGTTTACCTTTGTAGAGGGTCACATTTTGCCACGAGGACGTTTTGTGATTCCGTGGAGCATAATTCCAACAGTAATTGAATGTGCTCTCCCCAGATACCCGAGGATCGTTCGAACGAAAGCAAGAATATGTGAACACTCTCCAAGTTTCCGTAACTTTATGTTCTACTTGAAACCATATTGCACAAAATTAGCGAACTACACTCATTTGCAAACAAATGTGGTTTTGCGAGAGACTCACCTGGAACCCAGCTGAATCTCTCATTTGTGATGTCCCTAGGCAACTGAATGTGCTGCACCAGGCCACCTCATGTTCCAGTTGCTACGATATTCGAGATATCGCGATACATGTATATTCGTAATGCACTACTCATAAGGTTGCTGGAAATTCTTCGACAGCCCACAACCGGTTTCGTCCTTCTTGGGGCTCGTCAGGTAGGTGCAGTCTCCGAGGTTCCGTCAATCTTATGTTCTACTTGAACCCGAATGGCACGAAATTAGCGAACTACCCTTATTTGCGTGTCAATGTGGTTTTTATGGTTTATGATTTATAATGTTCTTCTTCAGTTTTCAGCAACATTACGAATAGTATTACGTCTATACAAAGGCATCCAAAATTTTTGCAATGCCGTACAATCGGGCTGCTAACATTATGACTGGAAAACTGAATCACGTTTTAAAGAGGTCCATACGGACAAACCGAATAGCAGACGAGACGTGGGAGGGTCAATTGATTCCGGCTTTGTACAACGAAAAAACACATCATCAGAATCAATGCTTTGAAGCCGAGTTCGAGTTCTGTTCAGTACCGCCTTCATGACCAAAGAAAGTGCAATCCAGAAGAAATTGAACGGATGAAAAGATACCAAGCATAAGATAGATAATCGGGTCAAACACGTATGCCATATGCGTCGGTTCGTCTACGGAAACGCAGAACACCATCTCGGACCACTTGCAGTAGTGAAAACTGTGCTCACCTGTGGTCTAGGAGTGGGGAGAAAAGTGAATGCTAGGTGACTGTTTGCCACATTTCAAATTGTCACGGTAAGACCCCATCCTGAAGTTAGGCATTCTCTCCGACTCTGTCAGCCTGTTCAGGGCTACGGTCTAACGAAATAATCTGGTTCTGAGCTCACGTCCTTCGCACCACACATCTCACTGTGTCTTCATCAAATGAGATAGACTTAAAAAGAGGAGAGACGATGTTGCTTACTCACTTGGATTAATTCGTTTTTATTCTTGTTCTCTCTCCTCGCTTCACACCCACCCACCCACCTGGTGTATCTAGCAGGTTGCGGTCGCAGACGGACGAGAGCACTGATTAGTAGTCCAGATTTCCGCCGTGTTTGTGTGTTCTTCAGTTTTACTCTGACCCTCCGTATTGCTTTCTATGTAAGCGAGACCGAAGACCGGGACAGAACATGATGGATCAAACCAGCATTCACATAGCCATTGTGTCAAGTGACCACCACATTTGGCACAATGGAAAACCTGTGCTGGCACTCATGCGGGTATCCTTCGAGTCAAGTCAACATATTCTCGATTTGTAAGTTTGGCCCTCATCATTTCACATGATGTATGACCTGAAACACATTTATCTGCGGCTGTGTCAAACAAACTGCTCACATGAATGCTGATCACTCTCAGCGTCCAAACCGATGTATCCGTTGGGCCATGCCACGGTCTCGGGGAACTGGCTATAGGACGGCTAGCTGATCAACGAAAGAAATCCCAGAACAAGTCGTCAGCGATATCCAAGCGGGGGAAAAGCATGAGGCTGCGACTGCTTTCAATTATGTAAGCAATGAGGGTACGTGCAAAACTTTGTTGACTGTAACGAGCATCTGTAAAGCACCGTACGCAGCGTACAACTCTTCCTCAGGCCTCGAACCCGTCCTCTATCAGCGGAGAGAACAGATTACTCATGATTTTTGAACAGTACAATCATTCTTCACCTAAGCAAATACTGCGCCTGATTCTACGATTCCCCTCACCAGTGTTTGAAACAGGAAAAAAACAGGAGACTACGAGAAATAAGCGGGAAAGTTAATTGCTTAGTCGAGACGGATAAGATTCATTCCAACTTTTGAAGCTAGGCTACGTCGAAGGGTCTAGTTCATATCCCAGTCCCTGCACAGTGAGGCTGCGCAACAGAAATAAAACGTCCGTTGATGATGATGATGATGATGATGATGATGATGATGATGATGATGATGATGATGATGATGATGATGATAATGCAACATAGTCGTCTCAATTTAAGAAAACCTTGTTGACTATGCAAGTAAACCTGAAAACTTATTATTTCTCCTGCACAGGGAACTCCTCACCAAGAAGACAAATTTTGATGACAGGAGGCGTCGTTTTTATATTAGAATTCGCGAGAAAACGCACTTTTCAGAACCAAATCTTTCCCAGGGGACAATAACACTGAAAAATAATATTTATTTTTTTTTGACCGTGAGCAGTGCTCATGCCAAATCGAGGAGCGTCACGGAGCTGACTGACGGAAACAATTTGCCGGAACCTGTCGAATTGGCGACGCAGACCGAAGTTGATGAGGTTCGAAAATGGAGCGGAACAATGACTAACAACGGCGACAACCATTGTTTTCGTCATCTAAACCTACTCCTATGTTGTGGACTACTGTATTTCCCTGTCCATTCTAGTTCCGTAGGGGATCTAAACAAAAGGTAACTTTTCCACTTGTAACTGTATCTTATCTTCAAAATACAAGACCAATCTTTCCAGATGGTGCCTAAAATTTCTCATGTAATTTGTTTAAAGCACCCGGATACAAATAGAAGTCTATGATTGCTTTTCTTGTCAGTGATTCACCGAACAACAACAACACGTCATAGTAAAGAAGGGATTTCAGTGCTCCCGAAACGGAGACCGTAGTTTCACCAAGTAAAACACGATATCTGCGCAGGGTATCCAGGCAACAGTTTGTGCCAAGTTGTACATCAGTGTCTATAAGCCTCAACTTTGCCGGGTTTCGGCGTGTTGTTTTTATCCATCCAGAGATCAACACCTGTACGGACATGTAACTACTGGACGTGTTTCGGCCCCGTCAATGATCTTTACTTACGCATGGTGAACCATGTTACACTGACGCCAAACACAGGTGTCATGGCTTGTACTTGTTCAGCTTCACGTTCACAATCGTAATCAATCCACTTCGGAAGGATGTTTTTTATGGATATGGTGAGTCTCGATCGACTGTATGTTTACTAGATATGCAACTAACCTTCAGTTAGCCATACTTCAACAGCTGAATTGATTTAAACCACGTACAGTTGTCCATGCTCCATGCAAGTTACTAATTTTATCAAGATTCCCGCGCGAAGAGTGAGAATACCAGAAACACAATAAAAAGACGATGCGTTTGTCGACATGTCTGGTAAATGTACTGTTTTGGTCATCATCATCATCATCATCATCATCATCATCATCATCATCACCGACAGCAACACCAGATGAAAACACTGATGCTTCATCGCGGTGCAACCTTGTCAATTTATGTCAATGGAGCCTTATAATCGAAAGAAACGGGGTAGAGAGGGGATCTAGGGCCAGTCTACAACAAACCTCCGACGGACCTATACCTACAACACTCACTCAAGCAATCTAAATAGAATCTGACGGCATGAACACCGCTGACATCGGTTAGCCGACAGCAAAGCAAAAGGACGTGGATCCCGCCCTGGAAAGCGAACAGCACCAACAGCACCCAAACTTTTCGTAACATCCTTCATTTTCGACTTCCTTGTCAAATTCTGTCCTCTTCTGCGTTTCCTCCAGTCCACGGAAAACGACACTCGTTTTGGCAAGCGGCATGTTTAACACGTAGTAGCCCAGCCATTTCATTTTGCAGGAATAAATGCATTTCCTGAATGAAGCGCCACCTGCTTCACCGGAAATCCGCCTCTTGATCATCTCATTTGTCAGTTCTAAACAACTATGCTTCTGAGGCATCGGTGGTCAGAGACTTGAAGATTTTTCATCTTCCGTTCAAAGTGGCCAAGTCTCGCAGCTGACATAGGTGTCCTTTGAGACCCAGCCATATGTCCTTTTATTGCCACGAATGCCGAAAATGGCAAAAAGAGATCTTGGCCTTCGATATTCTTGAGCTGACTTCGGTCAGAACTTATGCAACTTCCGAGATACGTATAGCGTTCCACAACTTCCAATGCACTGCTAGAATTCCTAGAGGCCTGTTCAAAGATTGTATGTCCGGGGGGCATGGCTTCACGCCTTGTGGGTGCGAAGCACATTTCGAAGGATTGGATGGCCTTGGTGGGCTTTTCAGCTCTTTTTCTGTTTTGCTCACCTATGACTGGATCTTACCACCTCTATGGATGAGGGACATTTTTTACTCATCCATGGGATTGTCGTTAAAGATATCCCATCAGACCGGACAACGGAGACTAAACACGACCCTCCAGTTAGCCCAGTTTTTTCAGGCCGATTTTGTCAAATCGTGACCAATCACCGGCTGAATGAAGAAAGGGTTCTGCATTCGCGTGGACATGTGCGTTTCTGTATGCGAGTACATGTGAACGCAGATACCTGTTTTTGGTGTGACGCTTAATCGACACCTTGTCTTCTTGAATTACGGAGGCTTGTTTATCAGGGTTTCCCTAAGGTCAGCACTAAGGTTAGCTCACGCAGAGGTGTTCCCTGAGGTAAGAATTGTAAAGCAGTTTTGTAGCATTAAACCTCGTATCCGTGACGTGAGAGGTGGGAATGTTTCTTCGGAAAAGGACAGTGCGATTTCTGGACCAGTTTTGCAGATGAATTTGGCGGGAGAGGTAAGAAACATCAGACTGCACACCACTTTGGTTTTGATTGAAGGTTCAGCTGAATTTCTGGTTTATGATGTCCTGAAGCAACTGAGTGTGCTGCATCAGGTCGCCTCATGACACGATAGTCGAGATGTCGCGATACATTGTATAAACGTGATACACTACTCATAAGGTTGCTGAAAATTCTTCAACATCCCACAACTGGTTTCGCAGTTCTTGGGGCTCATCAAATAGGCTTGTGTTCTTCTTCAGCCCAGATTGCACGAAATTTGACCAGTACACTCATCTGCATGTCAGTTTGTTTTTCACGGGGAGACTCACTTGAAACCCAGCTGAATCCCTCGTTTTAAAATGTTCTTCATCATCAGTTTTAAAACTATCTGGCCCATAAGACCCAATTGTCGTTGGAATATCTGCCACGGAATTTTTTGCAGTCGATCGAATTGAACATCGGTTGACACGATATGAAAAAAAGGGATACATGTCGTTTAACAAGACGTATTACCTGGTTTTATATACTTGTCGGAAGAAACCAATCGATTTTGTAGACCACGAAGGTCACCCTCCCTTTGTGGAATGCCCTAGTGATAGTGCCGCCCAACGATTGGACGGAAGTTTCTAGAACCAGATCAAGCCTTAGGATGAGTCCTGCTCGAAATGGTCTGTGAAGAACAAATCGTGCGATACACGATTCCAGGATATGACAGGAAACACTGTAATGTGGTGCCAAGGCTGTGCTGGTTTGGCCTGATGACGCTTAAATGTGACAGACGGGAGTATTCACCAAGATGATTACTCAGGCATGTTAATTGTCCTACGCGTCTGCTAACACCTAAAGTCACAGCAGGCCAACAATACGAAGCAGAGCCCAGCACCGACCGATATCCTTAGGCATCTACCACCCAAAGGCGTAAAAGTACAAGCCATGAATTGCTTTTATTCGAAATCTGAGCTTATTCTACCCCAATTTAATTTGCCGTCTTCTGTACAATAACTGATTTTGGTGGCTCAACCACAAAAGGAACGGCCTCTCTAGAAGGATGCGACTACATGGGAGAGATTTAATCTCTAGAGAAAGGGGGGTTGAACGATTTTCATACCGGTTAAGTTGGAAATCTGAGGCATATTCACATCCTCCTCATCGAGGAGATGAAGATATCAGTCAGTCAGCTGGGACCGGAAGCCCCCTCTTAAAGAAGACCAATCTGAGTTTTTCCAGGGTAAATCTTGCCCTCAGGTGTGACTGAAGATCAGCATAGGGGTAGGGGTACTGCAACTCGTTTGGAAAGTGTCCTCCAGGGTAGACGCATTGTAGGTCACCGAGTTTGACAGTTTGGTGAACGGACCCACAACCAGACAGCGAGCCCTAGCTACCGCAACATCACCACCATCGTAGGTGATGGTTGATTCTGTTCTCAGAAGATACCCTCTTCCTCCCTCAACAGCATCTTTCTTGAACTGATACGTGCTCAGTCCACATCATCTGCATCAACTGCTCCGTGTTCTTTCATGGGTTTACTTCTGGTCACAACCCTCCGGACTTGATGCAGATGCACTGAGTGACCATTGGTTCACAAACCACTTTGGCACAAAACAGATTTTAATCAATTTTAGAACTGTGAATTCCAACTATTCTTAACGAAGAGATACTGCAAAATGTTCAATTTCTCCCGTACAATACGTAGTTGAAATTCACATTTTCGAACTATTTTGAACTATTTTGCTTTGCCCACCGATAATCTATATCTGGATGTTTTTGAGCATTATTTATAGAACGACCGCAAGACGTCATCCGCTCGGTTCTGCGTCACTCTTTTACATGGCGGGGGCGAATTCACAGTTGCATTGAAGGAAAAACGGAAACATTTGTCACTCGTGCGTCAAACGTCGGAGTATCCATGATATAACTAGGCGACACGACAAACTTTTTTCCGCTTTTGGGCTGCCATGTAGGTTACTTAAGTCGTTGGAGTAGCTGACCTAAGCTACGCGTTTCCGAATTTGTTGCTCTGGTCTACCTGTGTAACGAGAAGGCATACTACTCGCATGCCTCATCAGTAGTATCCACCGTTACACGTGTATTGAATTTCGTGAATGAACACTAGTCAGTCAGTGTGATTATGTAAACGCCAGGTGGTAGTAACAGTGGTCCTGGCACGCGGCAACGCCAGTTCCGGTACAGCATTATGATGAGCACCCCAAAAACGAAATGTGCATTGATCTACAGGATTTCTGTCTAGCTTCTGGTCGAAATCAGACACGAACTGACGAGTAGAATCATAGATCCTTCTAGCCTTCACTGCTTGAAGGCATGAATTGTGCGTGGTATTGTGGTGAACCGGAAAGATTCTTGATAGCACCCATTGTTCTTGTTGACGTTTCTGGAAGTCACGAACGTTTTCATGACAGATTCTGTTTGCATTGTTTATGAGCGTTATCGGGTGAGTTCCAGGTGGTAGTTGGAAAACACCACAGTGCCGTGTTTTCAATGCGTTTTCAAGAACCCAAGAGACCAAGTCAGGTTGTGTACATGATTGTTAGAGTGTTTGGTCGCAAACGCTTCACCTTCAGGACACCAGTGCGTCGTTTTTCTTAGCTGAGAGTGGTAGGTAGCTTGACGTAAGTAAGGTATGAGTAACCTAAGCAAGATAGTTTGGTCGCAAACGCTTCACCTTCAGGACACCAGTGCGTCGTTTTTTTAGCTGAGAGTGGTAGGTAGCGTGACGTAAGTAAGGTATGAGTAATGCAACCGGTCTTCTTAAAGAGCGAATAATTCCGAGGAGATAGGTTAGTTACCTTGGTCTCAAAGTAATTTTGTGGACACGGGAAACAATCAATCAATCAACCAATCAACCAATTCATCAGCTACAAACCGTGTACAATGCTTCAAGCTGCTACAGGTTCGACCACCGAAAAGTGGGAGAGTGTGGATCACGGAAATCCTTGCGCTGAATCAGTTTTAGACATTGATTCTGTTCGAGTGAAAAACTTTCACATACAAATCGCATTTGTTACGAAATCTACCCACGAAAGAGCCAAAGGTGTGTTATTGTCAAGATGATGTCCATCAGGACACTGTCCTGCTGTTTCTACCTCATTTCTTGAAGCCGGTGTTCCACATTAGTTATTGCACCAGCGACAAAAAGGTATTGCTGCGGCTGTCACGTGAACTGCTAGCAATGCATCAAGACCACCTTTACTGCATTCGGGAGGGGTGTGAATTTCTTGGACTTGAAATGTTACGATGACATTTGCAAATGTCGAACGCATGATTCTAAGCCGACTGAGGAACAAAAATGACAGAACATTAAGCGATTTTTTGAAAAAACGTGTAGGTTGCTTATTTGCTGATTGTCTAGCCTGGTTGTTGGGCGCCAGGTCACGTCTTGTTCCCTAATTGCTTAGTATCATGCTTCGGACCATTCAGACCCCCCAAAAGCGTCAGCCTAATAAGGCGACTTATCGGTTTTGTAAATTTAGAGCTGAAAGAGAGCCTGACAACCATGATGATTAATGTTTAGGATAAAAAACGAATCAATCTATCTGGATCAATGAATTTGAAATGCGCCGTTTGATTGTTGTTGTTGTTGCTGCTGCTGCATGTCTTTTGTGAAACAAAAAACGCTTCGATTTTTTATGATTGTATTGCACAATTTGCACCAGCGAATTCCGCACATAGAGGAATCTTTTTCATTTCGAAATTGGCACAAGTTGCAGCTGTGAACCAGAACCGAAACTGTGACATGCAGAAGAATGAACCAACGAGACTACCCGTTGTGATATGCTTGGAGAGACCTATGTGTTCACGAACCGTTTTTTGTTTGCATGAACGACGTACCTGATGTTGTTCAACTGAATGTGCTTCACAAAGGCTGCCTCGTATTTCACATGGCAGGATATTCTAGGTATCCTCAAGGCAAACTACCCATCAGGTTACCGAAACATGTTCGAAAACTGTTCGTCCTCCTTGTGGGTATGCAGTTAGGCGCGATCCCCCAGGCCCTCTTTGGTTCTGTTATGAAATCTGCCAAATGCGCTCACTTTTCGTACTAATTCGGTTGTAACGGACGACTCAACTGAATCCCAGCTGAAGTCCCGGTTTATGGATGGTTTTCAACAACCCTGTGAGTAGTGTTCCTCCAAGACCTATATGTTACTACTGAAAACAGGTAGAATTTAAGAAATCGGAACGAAAACACTTGGTTCCTCTCTAAAATTTTCATTCATATTCCTTTGATTTGAGCAGTCCGCCTCTCTTCTCGGTAGGATTATTCTGAAGAGTTCACACCTGGACGTGGAGGCACTTATTTAGAGTTTCCAGGTAGTTGGAGCTCATCCGCAGAGCACGTCCCCGACCGTTTCAAGGATTTAACACAGAATGCCTTGCCTGTGGGGCCAGCTTGTTAACACTAGTTCATCAGTTGCGTTTATTGCACCTGAATTTCTGCATCCGAACAGACACGCTTGTTCACGCTCAAGCTTTCTGTTCTAGAAGTCACAGCTGGGGCTCATCGACGCTTTCCTGGTGTGTAATTCGACAAACTAGCTGAAAGCGCCCCCACAGCCTAGACTATCACGTGCTGAGGAAGCAACAAATTAGACGTCAGGTTGTTCTCCTTAGAAAATCACAAAGACTTTGTGAATAAGCGTCATACAGTATTGAGAAAAACCACTGTAGTGCGAGAGAAATTCCTGCTGGATGAGGACCGTTGGCGTGGGTAATAAACTTTACTCGTTTACTTGAAAATCTTTACTTATCTTCATTTGGTCTTTGGAATTTTGAGGAAATACTCCTAGCAGTACTGGTTTGGAGTTTGCACTAAATTGTGCAGTGTACAGCCGAACCATGACACAGTCTTTGTGTAGGAGCATAATTTCCGCTCCTAATTTTGCTATGGCTCCGTGTAGCGTACTGTAAGGAGTGGAACTGCATGCAGATAAAACTGTTTTTTTCTTCTGTCCTCTCTGTACGATACAAATATTCCGATTATCTGCCGATAGAGACTTGTCTACTCTCCTGCGCAGCAGTGATTATGCTCCTGCCTGATGCGCAAAGGCTGTCTCATGTTTCAGCTGTACACTGTTCGAAATTCATTCGATAACTGGCTGAGTCTCCCTCAAACGTTAACTCACTTTAGAGTTAAGTAGAGGTCACAAAGTGCGTGAAATTTAGCGTTCATCCGTAAGAACCGTGTACTTGTCTTACACAAGTTGTAGCTGCCACAGTTGCGTTCACCAATGACTTGAAGAAGTGGGGTAGTTAGCTGCGCATTGGAGGCGGGAGCTGATAAATTGGCGTAAATACACCACTGTCAATGGACTGTTAAGGGGGGATTGGGAAGGGAGCTAGGCATTGAAGGCAATAGCTTTAATGCACGAGCTCCACTGAGGGCGCGATTGGGCCATGTCTGACAATGTCTCTAGTCATTGGTGTGGCCCGTTTCGGGTCCCCATCCAGGAAGCGGCAGTGACCAGCGCAGCTGATTTTGCTGGTAATGGCTTTTATACTTCGCTGCCAAGTCAGTGTTTGACCTCCCTTGGCTCGTTTCCACCCTTCACGTGGTTGTGCGAAATGAACCCTTCGAGGAAGTCGGTGGACTCGCATACGCACGTGGCCAAGCCAGCGCAACCTATGCAGTGTGATCAGTTCATCTATCGAGGGTGAGTTATTTCTCCCGAATACCATTCGACGTACTTCAGCATTGCTGATCCGGTGTTCCCACCAGATTCGGGCAATGCTCCGAAGATATCGATGGTCAAACACTGAAAGTCTTTTGACGTCCTCGGCACGCAGCAGCCAGGTTTCTGATCCGTATAGTAATACGGAGCGCACCGCAGCATTATAAACTCGACCCTTGACGGATAAGCTGATGTCACGTCTACGGCACAGGTGACGCAGGTTCACAAAAGCTGCTCTGGCCTTCCCAATCTGGATAGAAATATCATCTTTCGCGAGACCACCGGGACTAATACAACTGCCCAGGTAAACAAATTTGTCTACTACTTCAATCGGTTCATCCGCAAGCAAGAGGCTTAGGTTCGAGCTCACCTAGTCTTGCAGTAGCACTTAAGACTTTGCAGGTGTGAAGTGCATGCCGAACCGTGAGGCGGAATCAGTTAGATTATTTAATATTTTTTGCGTTACCACGGGGTCAGATCCAAGAAGAGCTATGTCGTCTGCATACTCCATATCTGTGAGCGGACACCCGGGGGGGCATTTCAACCCCACAGGCAGTAGAAGGTTTCATCAGCCTTAAGAGTAGTATATTACATCAGGAAGCCACACGCGAAAGCAGTGGAAGAGAAGATTGCATCTAAGCTCTTCACAATCTAACTTTGAGTGTATCATTATCGGTTCAATGATGTCGGCCCCGACTTCGAAGGCCCAACTTTTAGTAAAGGTTAAAATGATCCAGAAAACCGGGATTTTCATTACTGTCGCCACTATTAGTGCTGATTAGTCGGCGAAAGCCAGCGTCAGCTGATACTGAGCCTCATTATCCACGTGACATTTTGAAATGGTGACGCGCGAACAAATTGTACGGGGATGATTGATTGGAAACCGTTCGCTTGGTAGCTTCACAGGCGGGTCGGGAAAAACTAGATCTTGGACACTTGTTTTCGTCTATGAGGAGACCCTTCAAAGGTCCAATTACCACTTAATGACTGGGACACGGAGGTTCCGATCAACTGCGTTTTCGATGGGTGGAAGTCAGGTAAGATGAAAAGGCCCAGTGATCTTGGCCAATGAAACACGCTGTAAGAGTTCACTGGAGCTACGGCTCCAAAGGGAAGAACAAAGGTCGGTCAGTCGTTGTATTTTGATATTCACCAACCGTATTTTATTCAAACCGAAACTAAATAAAACACATTTGTTCGAAAAAAAACAGCTCATGGTAGACATCTGTAATCTGTATGACTCTTGTCCACTCATAGGTCAGGCAGATTTGAAGTTCTTGAGAACTATTCTTGGGGCTCATCAGGTAGGCGCAGTCCCCGAGTTTCCGTCATTCTTATGTTCTACTTGAAACCAAATTGCACGAAATTAGCGAAGTGCACTCAGCTGCAAACAAACGTGGTTTTTGCGAGAGACTCACCTGGAACCCAGCGATATCTCGAATATCGTAGCAACTGAAACATGAGGCGGCCCGGTGTAGCACATTCAGTTGCCTGGATACATCACAAACGAGAGATTTAGCTAGGTTCCAGGTGAGTCTTTCGCAAAACGAAATTTGTTTGCGAATGAGTGTATTTCGGTGCTTCCTTGAGAACTGTTTCTTTCAAAGCGAAACTGTACCAAATCAAATTATCGATCAATATTCGGTTCAGCGAAAGTATGAGTTTTGACGAACCAAGTTCAACGATTTCTGCGTAGATATGCGTATCGACGCAAGATGATGTACCCTAGTAACCAAGCTGATTAATTAGGGTTCTTACGTAACTTTCTTCCACCGTATCACAAGACTTTGATGGGTTATAGACACTCGGATCCGTTCTTTTACGACCCTGTTCATTCACGGTATGAACTACAATGAGCTCAGCGTATATGGGCATGAAACCTGTTGAGAAGGCTGTCCACTGCCTAGCACAATACGACCGCGTAAAACTGGTTGAACTGAATGCGGTTGATGTCAGTAATTAAACCGTAATAACAAAGAAGAAAAACAGCAAGTGGCGACGGGCTTTACTGAACTGTTTTTCATCCAACTCTAATTTGCCGCTTTCTTAATTTTCACCGGTTTGAACTGCTATAAGATAGGGGTTTACAAGTCTGTCATCATTCGGTTGCATCATCCTTCCAAGTGGTCGAGGACGGCAAGAAATGGGCGTTCATGTCGGTATAGCTGGGAAGACCATTCACCACCATCCACCTATGGAAATGCTTGAAAACGAACGAAGTTCTGTCTGCACATTGCAATCATGCGATTCGTACTAAAATAGACTTGTGAGAAATAACTCATCTGAACCGCCGATCATTAATGACTCCAGGTATTTGACAACTGGTGCTTACTAAGAATATTCAAATTATAGACGTAATGTACTACTCATAAGGTTGCTGAAAAACGCTTCTACAACCTACGGCCGGTTTCGCCCCTCCTATTCGGAGTATTAGGTAGAAGCAGTACCCGAGTTTCCGTCAACTTTATGTTCTAACCTTGTCTAGGGGAGCCGGCTGCAATGCCGACTGCCTGCTCCTCTCATTGTCAGGCTCCATACTGTCCAAAGTTTCCTTATCACCTTTACCCTGCTCAGAGTAGCGCCGTCGCACCGGAGGATAATTTAAAACCTAACTGTCTCCACTTTAGGCGGATGGTGAACCACTTGGTCTGCTGGTGGCCTACGAGGTCACACAGGGAAATAGGAACTGGATAACGTCCTGCTCGAATTCTTCTGCCGACCGTTCCATATCAGCAAAAAATATCCGAGATATCCATGTGGTAGACTCATTCTTCTCTTATAGAAATTCGCCGTAAGGTACTGGGACTGTTTGGAAGCAACCTTGTCTAATTGAAGACCACTGATAACACGCTTTCGAATAGAACGTTTTCCTCGTTTTATCTAATGTTCTCCTGGAGAGCTTTCCACATCAATCCTTCGGATTTACTTTTTATGTTTGTGATCACGCTACTCAAGACTGAACGATAGTAGTAGTCGGCGGGCTGAATCACCCCTCTTGGTGCTGACTGGGTAGCCCGGGAACCAGTCTGAGTGAGCTATGAGTTCAGCAACTCCACAATGCCTTAGCAGTCTCTCCTAATTCGAAGGTTCTAGGAGTGGGACACAGAGGACCACTCTTCCCAGTAAAGTTCATCATGAAGTTGGATGAGGTTCTTGGATTGTCGATACCGCAACTTGGCTGCCAGTTCCATTACAACTTAGTGCATGGTTCTGCCTTCGCTAACGGCCGAACGTCAGGCTTGTATTAAAGAGAAGCCTGAAACTTCTGCGATCGAGTTGGGAAGAACCAACATGACGATCAGCACCCAAAAGACAAAAGCAATGGCAATCTGTGGGACCAGAAAACATCGCGCGGCCGCAGTCTCAGTCCAAACTTTCTGTTTTGCCAAGGAATTCATCAATCCTCTTGGTCTGACAGACACCGTGACATATTGGGGCATCCCCTTTACTTTCAAGGGGAAAGAACTCTACGACCACCAACAGCAGTTGCTCAAACTGCCTGATGAGGTGGCGCATGCTCCGTTGAAGCTGCATCAAAGAATGGAGATCACAAGGAACTACCTGATGCTGAAGCTGACATACTCGCTCATGCTCGGCCAAGTCCACCAAAACATGCTCAAACTAAATCGGCGAATCGATACCCCAAGCCCGAGTTCAAACATCCCGATACAGTGTATAGACAGGTTGCTCTTTACCCAGTGTCCAGTACTATACAATGTGGTTAATGAGCCCTCGTTTGATAAGGTTGTTAGGGATCTCATTCTTTCGATCCGAGTCCAAGTTGCATGCTTGAACACGAAGGAAGAAATGGTGGCTTGTTGGAGCGATATTCTGCATAGCAGCGTTGATGATCGTGGTTCCTGAGAGCTACTCACTTCACCTCTCCCGAATCGATGGCTTGTGCGTTTCAGAGCGCCCATGTCCTCGAGCATTTATCCGCGGTATCCAGCTCCGGTGCAAATTACTGAGGACGAGAATTAGAATCAGCCGGCATGGTCATGGGAACCAGACGATCTTCTGTCGTGGAAACTGTGGTTAACCGGAGGGTTTTGTGCACTTTTTGCAGTCCTTTTGGAACACTAATGATGCTCAGTGTGTTAGTCATAATCGGGTTGCAGGGAACTCGGAAAGCGTCTCTGTCATCTGGGCTACCGCACTGCCTGCTAAGGAGCGTTCAGCATAGTTTGTCCCTACCCCAGTTACCGGTCTTTCCACTTGTATATGCACGCCAAGGAGTCTTACATATTAACACTTCAACTGAATGGAATGCTATTGATGGCTCGTTTTCCTACTGAACAGAAGTTTGACGGGCCGCGCCTACCTGATGACCCTCAGGATGGGTGAAACCGGTTGTGGGCTGTCAAAAATTTTCAGCAACCTTATGAGTAGTGTGGTACGTCTACGAAAGTTTCTCTGTTTTTATCTAGTTTTCTCCTGTACATCATCCCCGCACATCTACCCTTCGCATTTTTCATGTTCTTGCTCATGCTGTTCATCACGTTCCGTCATCGCCCTACCACAGTCCTAGACAATCTCAGGTTTCGCTCTCGACGTGCCGTTTATTCGTCATAATCCGAACAGTAACTTCTGTAATCATCGCTTAGATTAATATGTACTCATCACCCCTGGGTTAAGAGACCCACTTTGAACAGTGTTTGCTTTTGATAATCGGTCTGCTGCATCCAGTCCCGATGCGGGCCATAAGGGACTTAACAGCTCAGCTTACGGACTGATATTATTACGTCCCGAACGAGGTTTCAGAGTTGTCCCCTCCTCCCAATGTTGTTCGTGTAAGTACCATTTTACACACCAAGTACGTATGTGATTGTAACAGATGGTAGCTGAAACAGTGGGCCGATGAAGTTATGGGTTCGAGTCCACGAATGCGTGCAATGAGGAATGTATGGCGGCCTTTCAATATTCTATCGAAGTTTCGCAGGAGTGTTGCTGCTCAAATTGAGGGGGAGGAGAAGTATATGTGAGTCCAACTCAGATTCAGTTCATTTCTCACCGAATGATCAGCCTTGTACTTTTAATTTAAAACTTTTGAACTGAACTGACTAGACATTTTTGATACCAGCACTCATCTACATACAGAGTTAGCATAGATTTGAAGTTCCCTCGTGTGATTCGCCAAATCTCTTTTTTTGCCGTTCTCAGTTTCATCTGGTCTAGTCGCCGTAATTAATGACGTCCAATTCGGTAAAGATTCCAACGATGAACTGTCAGAAGAACATTCGATCAGTTTTACTACCTAAGACTGTACGGAGGCTGGGTTTCCGAGTCAAACTTGTAACCGGTTGGCCCTGTGTGAGTGAGTTACGAATTTACCTGGACGTTCCTACAGCAAACTGGAAAAACACTCCTGTGTGTATCTAGAGTCGAGTGTAGTTGTGAGGGGTGTCTGTTATGCTCTGATGCACATGCCAGCACGCCCAATGTCGCGTTCTTTATTCCGACCATCTCACTAATGGAGACATGTGAGTACGCACGTCTAGGCATGTGGGGAAAACAAACACCGGATTGGTTGCAGCCAGTGTTCGATCAATAACAGACTGGTCAGACCATTCAAACAACGGAAGAAGTCTGGCGCAGGAAAGCGGACGTACACAGGCGTATGCACAGAGGAAAGCCAATAAACGGAACACACGGATGGCGTACGCAGTTAGAGACTGCAGGCTTTTTTCTCCGTGACAGGTATCGGAAATAAACGTATGGGCGATTTGGCATTTTCCCATATCCATATCTGTTATGGGTATGTTTTCCTCAAAGTGGCCTACGAAATGAGTTGTGACAAGAGGGAAGTTTTCTAACCGTAGTGAGCTGAATGCTACATGAAAGTCAGTCAACTCGTGGGCATTTAACCAAACACAGAGTATCAAAGGGTGTCAAACAGCAATCCAGTTATTTAGCTAGGCACCGAAAGGGTGCTACAGCTGAACGATTACGATTGCACAGTGCTGAACCCCCCTGTCAGGTATACCCTCTAGAGGACACCCACGTTGCACACTGTGGGTGAACTTCCAAGTGGAAAGAATGACAAATATTGTCGTTCGGAACCTAAATGAAATGGTAAACGGAGTTCAAAGGCTAACTGGGAGTTTGATAAACCTGTCCAACTTTTGGCTCCCTATCTTAATTCATGCCAAAGGTAATGTGCAGTCGACCTGACCTTCTTGCATCCAAAAAGGGAAGTTGGTAGGTTTCCCGCGTCGTTTTTTTAGCAGACAGATGCTAAACAGTAGATCATTGTGTTGTTTTCCATCTCTCGATCTCTCGATTCACTAATTCGAGTGGACAGTTTCAAACCGAGACTGAAGAAAGCCGAGTGTAAAACTTCGTGACTGTAAGAGTGAGTGAGGTCTTGAGCCCTCAGTGCTTGCCAGAAAATTTCATATCGGTAGGAAGGTCACAGACAATACATGAACAATACATCACCCAACAAAATTTTAAAATGAAAATAAGACAGGAAGGTAAAGAATACGGGAGGCTTTACAACCTTCATCCATGAAGTCCACCAGGTTATACGCATCACCTTCTCTGCACTCCTTGTTGCAATGCTCAGTCTGGACTCATCCGGAACAGTTTCAGCCCACTGTGGTTTTACTGGACTGTTACAAGACACTGATGCCCCTCGGTGGTGTTCGACTGAGTCAGTATACTCAATCCAAGTTTGGGGAAAGCCATATTTTTTGGGGGAAACATCACCTTTTTAGCCTCGTTAGAACTCATTCACATTATGGTCTGGCGGCGTGACGAAAATTTGTGTCTGAATAGGTTTAACTTGCTCCAAAACTCTCATTTAATATCACGTTCGTCTCCATGGGGCTTCCTTCTGGGACATTCTCAGTTGGAGGACCGCATCTGTAAATGGCAAAATTCCCCAATTAACTAGTGGAAAATAGATCCTTTTTCGATTATTGTGGTCGAATTCGGCAGCAAGACTAAACTGCAACGCTTGTTAGCAGAAATATCGATTGTCGTAAGCAGTTCAAATTGGCGAATCAAGCACTGTACAAAGAAAACAGAAGTTTGAAGTGAGGCGGCTGCACCCTCCTCGCATAACTGATCCAGCAGTTAGGTAACCGGAAGGTTTTTATCAATAATGCAGAATTTTGTCGCAGAATGAATAAGACACATTTCGGGGGTACAGAAAATGAGAGGCTGTTGCGGTTTGTATCGTTCATCACGTTGACACTTGAAATTCCCCACGTTTATTCTGTCCCTATTTGTAACTCCGCCCCACTTTTGTGCTTAGTGCGTGTATATGAACTAGCGTTTGTTTGTCCTTACCACTTCACCCATTTGGCCTTGAGGTCATCCGGCCATTTGTGACCGACTTTGTGCACGTGTGACTGTCCCACGTGGGAGCCTGTTTGCTCCTTTGGTTTGTACCTTTGTAGTCCAAGTGGACCATTTGTCTTGGACGAGTATCTACTGTCGAGGTTTGTATAATTTGTGAATTTGTCTTATATTAATAGTACCGTATAGAAACCCAGCTCCGACTTTGTTTTGCCTGCCCGGAGGTTCTGGAATTACGCGTCACTCGAAGATACCGTTCGCCCGTTACACGGTTGCTGAACACCAATCACAACTCCTTAACTTGCTTGTTTTATGCAACTTCCTCGCCTGCTGTAACTGATCAAAGATATAAATATCACGCATATTTCCTGAGAGCTATAAGTGAAGAATTTCACACGCACACATACACACATATACAGGTTAGACGTTGACAGCAAACGCGTTTTGATTAGGACCTTGGTTGAAACTGACCCACAACTTAGGTGTTTAGGGTGTCCCAAGCAAGTGGCAGTCTTCGCATACCACGGGAGACTCACCTGGATCTCTCGTTTATGATGTTCTTCCTCAACAGAATTTGCCGCACCAGGTTACCTCAAGTTTCATTTGGTACGATATTCGAGTATCGCGACACATCGTATGGACGAAGCACTACGCATAAGGTTGCTGAAAACTGAAGAATAACGAGAGATTCAGCTAGGATTCAGTTAAGTCTTGCATGCAAACCAAATTGCCACGCAAATGAGCGCATCTGTCAATTTCATGCAGTTTGTTAAAACACAAGGCTGACTGCAGGAAACTCAGGGACTGCCCCCACCTGATGAGCCCGAACTGGAAGGGCGAAACCGACCGTAGGCTGTCAAACAGTTTTCAGCAACCTTGTTCCTTCAATATAATACATGACAACATTGTGAGTTCACTAAATCCATTACGAGTTTACTGTTGTCACCTAATCGGTGTACTGCATCAGGCCACCTCATGTTTCAGCTGGGACGATATTCCAGATGTCGAAGTACATGACCTTGACATATGAGGCAAAAATGATGAACGTGATGCGGTGCTTTGGAGCAGGTAATAACACAGGGTCAAGTTGGTATGGAAGTCATCCCATCTATCGTGTCCCCCCTAGGCTTCGTCCTGCGCGATCTGCCGTCCACGGACTACCCACAGCAGTCAAACAAGTTAACTGGATTTGATCGATCGAATCGCTCCGTGGTGCGGTTTAGGTGGAATAAATTTAAATGATCGACCCTTGATCCCACATGTGCGAGTATCAGGACCAGATGAGAACTGCCATCCCAAGTGGTGGTGATTGTTATAGGTCTAGCTGCCCAATCATACACCTGTGAAGTCTCCAATATTAATCCGGAGAGGTTACGGGGTCAAACTGCCCTGAAGATTTGATCGATACATACGGCTTTTGGTTTCCTACAAGGCTGAAGTAGCTGCACGATTATTCCCCAATTTTCAGCACAGATTGAAGTCAGTTGCGGGACACTCACAATCAAAATTTCCACATTTCATGGTACCATCTTTCTAGTGACCTTCAAATGTAGTGAGTTCCATTTGTCATCTTATCGGGTCCCATAGCAGTAGGACAACTTCTTCAGATAGCATTTTCATGAAGTTGTTTTTTTCTTGTTTGCAAGTGAAACTATCGTTCATTCTTCTTTCTGCAACTGGTGTTGAACAATGTTCAGACTGGTGCGACATTAACGTCAGCAATCGGAACGAAGTAGGACCGTGGCAAGCTCTCACCCAATCAGATGACAGTTCGATGAGCGGCTGTTAGCCATGACGATTGAAGCATGGTACACATATTTTCGTATTTTTTTCTGCTAACATGTGACATCACATCTCGAACTTCAGTTGAAATGACCGTTCCAGCTGTGTGGCCTTTTGACTAGCCAAAGAGTCAGGCATGCGCTTGGTTGTTTTTGTTCATGCGCGTATCAGACTGACCCTGGTAATCACGTGAAATTTAGTATCAACACAAGCCGTCCTTGCCTCATGTGATGCAACCAACACGTCTGGGAACGGCCTTGTACGTTGTGTATAATCTGCAGTGCGCACTGGGTGGGGAGGGGAGTTGAAATTCGATTAGCATTGATTGAAAAAGAATGGATTCCTTCTCACACTCACAGGCTGTGTACCATATCAAGTACATTACAATGCTGAACCTAACAGCCAAAAAGTAAATGCAGGGTAGCATGTGAACATGAAATACCGTGCCCGAGAGCGATTATGGACCTACAAAAAGAGCAGCTGAGGTGAAAATGTAAGCTTGCTTTAGACGGGTTAGTTTATGGGCTGGAAGTAGATCATCGTCACGCTACTGGTAAGGTTGCTTGCTGAAAGCTCTTCGACAGCCCATGACCGGTCCCCCCCGCCTTCTTCAGGCTTGTTAGGTGGGCGCAGCCTCCGAGTTTCTCTCCATTCATCCGCATGTCTTACCTGAACCCCAATTGAGGTCAGTCTGCGAAATATGCTCATATGCGCACTAATTTTGTTTCACGGGAGGCTCAGCTGTGTCCCTGATGAATCTCTCAACTACATGTGCCTGACAAAGACCGTCTCACTAACGTCACGAATGGTTTATCTTCAAGAAGACGCGCTGCACTATCCCAAATAGTGTACCAACTGAAACATAAGACGGCGCTTGTGCAGCATATTCAGCTGAAGGATGGCATAATTGATCTTGGATTTGGTTGAGTCTTCCGTGGAAACCAAATGGGTGGTAAGTGGGTTTAGTTCGCGAATTTCTTTGAGTATGGGTCACTCAGGGACTGTTCCAACCAGGTGAGCCCCAAGAAGGGCGAAACCGATCGTGGGTTGTCGAAGAGTACTCAGCAACTGCATGAGTATCGTGTCACGTCCATACAATGTATTGCGATATCTCGAATATTGTTCCAAATGAAACACGACGCGGCCTGGTGAGGTACATTCAGTTGAGTAAGAAGGCCAGGGAGTCTCTCGTCAAAACCAAATTGGTATGCAAATGAATGCATTTGTCGAAATCTGTCCAATTTGGGTTCAAGTAGAACATAGGGTTTATGGAAACTCGGGAACTACGCCTACCTGATAAGCTTCAAGAAGGGCGAAACCGATCGTGGGTTGTCGGTGTTTTCAGGAACCTCAAGTATGGAGTTCATCCGAGAAAATATCCTACGAAATCTCGAATACTCTGTCAACCGAAACGGGAAGCGGCCTTCATGCTGTATGTTCAGCAGTGGAAGAAACTGGATTTAGTTGAACATGCCAGATTGGAGTTCGGGTCTGTACGTGAGTCGGTACTCACGTACTCCAGCATTTAGAGCAAAGTTTACTCACACCGCCAAAAAGCCGCAGGGCTTGTGAAAAATTCACGCAATAAATCGAAAAATCTGACTAGTTCAATGGAAGGTTACATCATAATGAGGCTACACTGTCTTAAAAGACACCATTCATAAAGTTTCTGAAAACTCTTCGAAAGCTCAAGACCGGGTTCGTTCTTCTTATTCTAACTCATCAGGTAAGCGCGTTTTCCGAATTTTCATCAACCTTATGTTTTAGTTGAACACAAATTGAATGGATACCCTCGTGTGCAACGAATTCGGTTTTCATGTGCAACTCGAATAAATCTTAGCTGAATCGCTCTTTTATGTTGTTTCCCGTCAGAACCCAACGCAACTGGAAGTATTGGGCGATTTGTTTTCAATTTGCTTCCAAGCAGAGCCTAAGGTCAACGAAAACTTAGACATTTCGCTAATTTCGTGAAATTTGGGTTTAAGTAGAACATAAAGTTGACGGAAATTCGGGAACTGCGCCTACCTGATGAGCCCGAATAAGTTTGGAATAGGTCGTGGGCTGTTGAAGAGTGTTCAGCAACCTTATGAGTAGTGTATTACGTCTAGACAATATATTGCGCCATCTCGAATGTCGTATCAGCTGAACTATATAGTGGCCTGATGCAGTACATTCAGTTGAATAATACCATCAATAATAGGAGATTCAGCTGTGTTTCACTTGAGTCTTCCGCCAAAACTAATTTCGTGTGCAAAGGAGAGTGCTTGTTAAGTTGTCAGCTGATTTATCGGAACCAAGGTTCGTCGTCAGCGAAGGCTCCGCATCTGCGTAAACCATCAACAAAACAGAATCATTTGAGCAAAAAGTAAATGTGAGGACATTTTTCACCATTCCTTTGAGTAAAGTCCAGTGTTCCTAAAAACAATTCGCTGGAGTCAGGACCCCGTCCAGCTATATCACCTTCGATCGGAATTGCACCCATCGTACGACTGCACTGGAGAGTCTGTCCGAGTGACGCTTTCATGATAGTTCAGTGTTGTGTTTGTCGAACACGCCGTCTTAGTTTAAACGTTCGGTATCCAATTGATCCTTTTGTCTGTCACATATCAGACTAAACACCGACCGTATTGATCGTTCACTAACTACCCACCGGTTATCATGTCCTCGAACAAGGTCGATGCATTTCGTCATTGGCTGGGCGAGCTAAACGTGCACAAGTTTGTCAACTGACGCATCAGTTTACCCACGCAGGGAAACGAATTGACACAGATTGCGTCTTATGTGGACCAGGATTCAAAACTTATTAATCGATAGGCAGATTAGGTGAATATCCTCTCGAACTCTTACCAAATTGATCATCTCAGTTGAATATGAGGACAGTCGCGACCAACTCTTACCAAATTGATCATCTCAGTTGACTATGAGGACAATCGCGACGAAACAGTGGAGAACTGCTGTGTTCAAGATTTTACCTAAAAAAAAACAGTCATTGTTGTTTAGCTTCGTGAATTTCACTAAAAAATCACTGTGCACATGACATGGGGAGGCTTCGAAAAAATCGATGGGCATCCATCCTGCCAGCTGCGGTACACTGGATCTTGGTCTTACAAATTGGTCTGATTGTGGATATACGGGGATGTGAATGGATCGCAATAGCCAATGAGAATCGAGTTAGAGTAACTCTGAATGGTCATCCGTCTAGTGGCCTTGCAGTGAGTGGACGGCCGGCAATGCAAACTGACTCAACAGCATACGCCCTTGGTTGCGCTTGGCTTTCATTCCATATGATCCTGTGCTGTGCTGTCCAAGTCTGATTGACAGTGCAGTAAGCTTCGGATGTCTTTGTTTCCGCTGTTTTCGGAAATCGCAGGTGCGCTCAGCAAGCCAGCTAGCAATACAGCACTGATGAACGAGATTGGACCAACTGGACGGTAATTGCATATGGCTAATTGCAAACTCCTATTTAAAAGCAGCTCCATCTGTTCTAGCGGGGCGCACGCTGAAAGGCTGGATGACAACTTGTCGTGGAGGATAACTGTCAAGACCCCTGAGATAAGCGTTTCAATGGCGAATGCTCAGAGCCCGCAGATGACAGTAAACAGTATCTCAAAAGAACACCAACTTCGAGTAAGATACGTAGCTAACTGAACATAGTGCCTGAAACACATCCGTTTGTGTTGTAGAGTAGCACAACGTTGCGCTGATCATGTTACTGATCGATCATGAGACGTCCGCATCCAAATTGCCAAACTGAGGAAACAAATCGACAGCCAAATCCGGGCCCAGTGTTTTCATTATTGTTACTGTTTAGGAGGTTGGTGAAAACTCTTGGTCAGCCAGGTTCGCACCTTTTGAAACCCACCTATGCACGTCCATCAGTTTAATTCTTACCTCACTATCAAATTAAACGTATGTGGAGATAATCGTTTACAAATTAAGAAGAAGGCCATCCAATTTTTTGGACGAAACGATCGACATTCCAGATAACAGAATGTTTTCATTGACATGATGAAGACTTGATCAGCTCATCCTCCCCAAGAGTTTTTGTCAACTTTACAAGTGATGTTTGATCGGAGAAAATACTCCGTTGTTTGAATATTGTTCCAAATTGCGAGTATTAGTAAAGCATATTCGGTTGAGGCGAGAGATTTATTCCAGTCTCCCATTGACATCACCCTAATTTGTAAACAAGTGTTTAAATGGGGATAATGATCCAATCTGTAATTGTCCACCACACCACAGACGGTACTAATCCCCATTTTGAATTTTAATTTCTCCCGAAGCGATCGATATGAAGGATGACAGCGTGTTCAGAACTTTATTGGGAAGGGGTCTTCGTCTTCAAATTTTTGCCCAATGGTGGCTTTCACAAGGATCACTCTTGGTGTTCGAAAAGCTCAGATGCTTTCGGAAACGTGATTTCATCTATGACAAGTCGACAAGCTCTGAACCGTCTTGAAGTCGAATTTCCTGAATGTAGGCTATGATAAGCAAAGAGCGTTCTAACCAATGAAAACGACTCGTTTATTTTTTGAAGAGCATGGTCACAAACATTGAAAGTAAATCCAGGCGATAGATGTGGAACGGTGCACAGGAGAATATTAGATAAAAAGAGCGAAGCGCCCCATTCGAAGTCGTGCCACCAAAGGTCCCAGTCAGACAAGATGTTTGGTATGGAAACACGCGTGAAAAGACCAATAACCGAAGAAAGGACAAGCAATGCCGAATGCTTTTCATAAAGGAAACTACTCACAAGGTTGCTGAAAACTCTCCTGTTAAAAACCAAATTGATTTGCAAATGAGTGTATTTGTCGCAATGCTGAATGCTCTTCAGTCATACTGGGTCTGGTGTGAGATTCAATGGCAAGAGTGTACACTTAACGCCATGTGCCACGCATAAAAGTGTCGCAAGTACGCAGGGGCCCACAATGGCAAGCAAACACAAGTAACTGACTGTGACCTTCGGAATTTCCAGTCCAATAAAACAGCCTTGGCGGATTGAGGCGAGTAGATCCCTCGATAAGAGATGATCATCGGTTGGCGGACCAAAAAGTCGACATGACAACCAATTGCACGTAGGGCTGAGATTGTGGCCAGGGAACATTCATCAGCACCATATTTCTGCTTCTTCTCATTCCACACAGTCAGTCCGTGTCAATACTCAACTTTTGCAAATGACGGATATTACGAATACTCGAACGTGACGTTCTAGAATTCACCAGATCCTATCCTAGTTTCTGTCATTTCGCACGAACATCCTTTAGGTATCAGGGCAAGTCCACACTTGGTCTTGTGAAAGTCACACAAGAACATCACTAATGCTTTCGTTTGGGTGCCTAGGTGTAGTTATTGGTAGGCTCTTGGATATCTCAGCCTGTAAGGCACTAGCCTAGCGGCAGAGCGGTCAGTGTTGCCCTCAAAACTGTTCTTCTCGCTTTCAGTAGGTGGACGAAGGCTCCATATTTAAAGACTGACTGGTATGTTTTTGTCTAAAACCGAGGGCTGTTTTTGTCACCTGACTTGTGTAAACCTGCCCTTTTTGTCTAATTAGATTGGAGCAATAATTTTTGGCCAACCATGTAGATAGAAGAACAATCCAAAGCCTGTGATGAGTCTGCTCAACAACAGGCGACATGTGCATCCTATCTACCAAACTGTGCAAGTCCGCTGTCTCGTCCAAGTCAATCTCCCCCAAAACAGAACTGCACTGCAGATAGCACTCCATTTCTTAGGAAGGTCCGGTACAATGTGAATAACGCGCGACTGATGGTCAGTAAAGAGAGGACAATTGCGTTTCTAAATTTGTTCACATCCTCGAATTAGTCGAGGACTCTTATTTCCAGTATTCCGAACTTACATATTCGGTTAACCGCGTTGCGACCCGGTAAGTTCTTCGGGTTTTGCACTCGAAATTTTTGCCATATTAAGGTTTTATATACAGTCTGGGTTAGTATAGTATAGTATAGTGTACGATAGTAGAGTACAGTATAGCGTAATATAATATAATATAACATGATGATGATATGATACGTAGTATAGTATAGTATAGTATAATATAGTGTACGATAGTATAGTACAGTATAGCGTAATATAATATAATATAATATAACATGATGATATAGTATAGCATGGTGCCAAAAACTAACCGTTACCCCAGTGTCTGTCTTTTTGATTTTCCAGTTTCCCTACACTTCAAATATTTTGGTTGGCGGCACCCGTCTTGAAACAGCATTCCATGAAGACTGGTCACGGAAAATTCAGGTTGACTTGAAAGGTCACTTCTTGTGTTTCGTCATCAACAACACTCGATTCATTATTCGTTGAATCGCTTAATGTCCTGCGATAAACAAACGAATCACATGTTGAATGGCGCCAAAGAATCTGTGTTGGGAGAACTCGGCGTTTTTTATTACAGTGTGACGCAAAGCTAGTTGCTTATCGAGTAGTTTTTCTGAAATTTTAACTAGCCGTAATAAGTTGAAAAGGATTCGAGCCCTTTAGAAAGCAGATAAACATTGACTTGCGCCCACAGTTGGCTCGTTTGGAAGTGTTATTCCATCTCTTGTTTTCTAGAGCTGATCAGAATTATGGTCTTTGTGAGAGGTTAAATCTTGCCTCAGGAAAAGCAAGTCCACGAGCAGGAAACCTAAAAGGAAATCTGCCTGTGAATTGGATGATGGAGACAACCGGTACTTTGTGATTGTGGCAGCAGCCAGTTCTGTATAGCATGTGTGAGCATTTGTATTCAAATCGATTTACGGGTCAATATACGATCGATAAGATTCAGGCACTATTAAGTAATGAAGTGAACAACCTTAGATAGTTTGGTGTGTCTTAGAATCAATCAATAGATATAGATTTCCCCAATGAGAATTTATCTTGTGGTCGGCTTAGTCTGATAAGCTTTAAGACAATAAATTATCGGTCGGTTCCACTCATTCCAGCCGATTGAGAAACATTCTAATTTGAATACTTGTTAATGGAGCTGCATTATTTTGAAAGAATGCTATTCGTACGGCTGCTGAAAGCTCTTTGAAAAAAACCTACAACCGCTTTTGCCCTTTCGATTGGGGCTCATCAGGTGGGGTGGTCCCCGAGTTCCCCTTTAGTCAACCTTACGTTCTAGTTGAACCCAAATTGCACGAAATTCGACTCATAAACTCATTTGCATACCAGTCTGGCCTTCACGGGAGACGCTCCTTGAGGTAAACAAGGGATGCGACAACTAACTGAATGAATGAATGAATGAATGAATGAATGAATGAATGAATGAATGAATGAATGAATGAATGAATGAATGAATGAATGAATGAATGAATGAATGAATGAATGAATGAATGAATGAATGAATGAATGAATGAATGAATGAATGAATGAATGAATGAATGAATGAATGAATGAATGAATGAATGAATGAATGAATGAATGAATGAATGAATGAATGAATGAATGAATGAATGAATGAATGAATGAATGAATGAATGAATGAATGAATGAATGAGTTTATTCATCTGGTAACACCACGCACCACGTAGTACAATCTAACATGTCTAGAGTTTCCTAGACCAGGACCGTTGTTACGTGACAAACACAAACCATACTAGCATTAACGTTTTGTCCAAAAAAATAGATTCTTTTCGATAGTCTGAACAAGCTGTGCTGTGCGCGCCTGCCACTCTGCGATGACGTGAAGTTTGACATCCGTGTCTGCACACAGTTTGCTGTTTATCCAACCTACTTGAAACTAGCCGAATCAGTGGTATCTACTAGTTATTCGGAAGCGTCCAGCGTGCCTTGGTGGCAACACGATTTTGGCGCCTTTTTGACGTCATGGGTTCGAATCCCAGCGCGATCCATTGGATATAAGTCTGATGATTTCTGACTAGAGTGAAACGCGAATCCGGTGTTTCCCTTGTCTCCTGTGAACTAACTGGAATAATCGTGACTAAACAGGGGGATTTACTTATTAAAAATGTGTCTGAGTTAGTAAAACTCCCGTGAGAGTTTTAATTGAACTTTGTTGGTTGACGGGATACGTGTGCAATAGAGATGAACTTTGTAAGAGATTGTCATATTGGGGATGTTACAAAAGATGATCGTTGAAACATTTTACTGGCGCCAGTGTAGTGTTGTATTGCCATCAGAACTCGACAGGACTGCATTCCAATTCGCCTCCAAGAGAGACCGTCCTCCACCCCTAACAATACCAGTCAGGGTCCGCGGTGAGTGGTCCTTCGTAGGCGAAGGGTACCACTTTAGTTACCGACTGCCTGGAGATGCGTTTTGATTTACCGACTCGGCTTTAAACCCAGAGGCTACCAGTTGTGGACTTCGCAAACACGCCTTTTGTGCTCTGTACCTCGTAAAATACACGTATTTTTATCCCAGCGTTAGTTGTTCTGTTCATAGGTGAGATCACCACAGATTCACTCAAATGTCTGTGACCTGGTTCTTTGACTAATCAGAGCACGGACTAAAATATTCAGGGCAGCTTTGTGGACGTTCTCAGGTTTCACCTGGTTTATTTTCTGTGCACTCTCGTCCCGTGGCTGGACTATCTTGCTGCTCTCCGTTATCAGCTTCCTCGGAATCACAGGGGATGCCATCTCCCCCACTGTCGCTTGCTGATCAATTCATCACAGTTAACTAGAGTTTAAACGCTGTTCCACCGGATTCCGTCCAACACCCGAGCGAGACAGTCCTGATTAGAACAGTGTTGTCAGCTATTTCAGTCGCCTAAGTCCCTCAACGATCAAATGACACTCACGTAAAACTGACCCGTGAATGAGTTCCATAAGCCTGATTAAGTTTTTTTGCCTTTTGAGAGCGACAAATGTTGGAACTTACAGACTAGCGATGCGTGAGGCGCTAGTTAACGTAGCAAGATATATCCACCGAAGAGCTAACCAGTATGAAATTGCTGTTTAGCCACGATTGTCTCCCACCAGCTCTAAAAGGAGTTTCGGGAATATTAGATGCGCAGGACATCCGTGTTTGTTTTCACGGACACTTCCAGGCTTTTTACGTACAAGTGTGTCACCCAAGGACCAAGGTCTGCTGGATGTTCATAGCTATGCGATTCCGTTCCTTTTCACCGAAAGAACTTCACGCGTTGCCTGTGAGAGAAGAGGAGAACCTCAACACTTCGACTACCGCAGATATGTCGTGATACACAAAAAGACAGAACCAGAGAACTGAGTGGAAGAGGGGGCATCCAGAGAGAGAAAGGCCAGTGCAAAAATATGGGTGAATTCGTGGTGCACTTTCTGAAAGCTATGAGGGTACTTTTAACTGGGTTCTGAGAGATGCTGTGGTATACTCACCATAAGAGATCGGAGTGCCATTTTAGTCACTGGAAGGTGATCGATGAGTTGCTAAATGGACTCGGAAAACGATTCGAATTATCTGTCTTGGATTCTTCAGTTGTCGAAGGTTGTTTCGAAAAGAACATTGTTGCTATAGCGATGCTGAACTCTTGTTGTTCTATGCAATTAAGAACAGTGATAAGGAATCACTCGGAAATGCCTGGCTACGTATCCATCGATTTTTTGACATTTCAGAACAAAGGACAACAATCGTTCTCCGAAATTTCCCGGACACACTTAAATGATATTGTGTTAGAAGAAACACCACGTTAATTTGGATGAGTTTCCGTCTAGAAACGACTAATTGAGTTTAACTTAGACCTCTGCAGGACAGCTGATATTAGGTACATGCTGTTGTACATTTTTCTCTTGCGTTCGATAAAAATCGTTGATGGAATTTGGACGCGAAACTAATCAATAACTTGGTAGGCTTTTTGCATTTCGGACAAACATAGAGTGGACTTTCCACTACAATTAATCATGCGAACCGTAAACAAAGCACCATTCCAAAAGGTCAGCAGTCGTTTTGGAAGGATTCCAAGGGCAGACGAAAACAGTCGGGGTAAAATGGATTCGACGAACTAGAACAGTGAAAATGTTGGGTGTCTAGTTTGCACCTGTAATCCTGATTTTGTTGCATGCATTTTATGGACCGCAACCGCCTTATTACCAGGATAACCATCACTTTTCCTGAGGGGACACACTACTCATAAGGTTGCTGAGACCCATTCGACAGTCCATGACCTGTTTCGCACCTATTGGGTTCATCAGCTAGGCGCTGTCCCCGAGGTTCCGGTAACAGTACAAGTGAGAGATTCAGCTATTATTCAGGCGGGTATCCCATGAAAACCAAATCGGTATGCAAATGAGTTCATCAGTCGAAGATTCTTGGAAGCTTGAAAAGAAATTTCCCCGTGAAAGTTGCACCTGAAGTCTATTCAAACCTTTCGGAGGTAACAGGAGTTTTCATCATATATTGTGCAGCTGTGAGATTGATTTGTAGGACCACAAATCCGATGTCGTTTTTCATCAGAGTATGACTATTCTTTCTTCAGTGGTCACATGTTTTGTTTAGGAGAGTCTTCACAGAACTAGAGAGCAGCGTGTGAACTTGACATGCAAATGAAGTAACGGAATTTTGAGTAATTTCAGGTCATAACTTCAATGGAGCAAGTATTCACACCCAGTTCGGCTTTTGGCAACTTCATCAAATTGTTTGTTTCATCAGATTGTTTGTCTTTGGGTTCAGAGACTTTTGCGAGCAAAGCCCCACTAGTCCAGTGGGTCAATCCTTGGACTCGATGTTCACTCGTTCATGAAAAAAATTCCAGCTTTGTTTCTGTAGTTTTATTCTGAAAAATTTAAGTCCTTCTACTCGAAGTGGGACGGTCGATTGGCTGAGATGTGAAACCTATCATTGTGTTCTAGTGTTCTAGTTTCTACCAGGTTTCCACACAAGATTGTACTCTTAATGAATCGATTACTGTCGTTTAGTGCGCTCAGTCAATGGGCTGAAAAGTCCGGTTTGTTTCTATACAATCTGCAGAGCAGAACATGGCTGAATTAGTTGGTCCAACCTGTCACTCATATGTCCAACTGACTCAGCTGAAAACCCCTTACCGACTGACGGTATTCACCGGTTTGTCATATCAATACAGCCAGTACTCATTGTGGATCAATTAAGCAATCGATTGCTCTTCAAAATATACTCCGATGATTGGTTGTAGGCTAGTTTTGATCAGTAAAATTGGCCGACTCTCAACTGGTGGGTGTTCTTTCTTTCAATAAAATGACTAGTTCAGATTGCACCATCCAAAAAAACACTGTATGGTGGACAACTCTGTACAGTGTAGCTAAAATACACGCAAAAGAGCCAAGGCCTTTATAGAACGGACTGGGTCATGATTCCTTTCACCTTCAATCCTGAATGGGACGACGTTCAGCTTGCATTACCGGTTCTTCTTGGGTTATTTTTGGGGGGTGCGCTTTTTGAAGCTAGGAAAGCATAACTGACCGGTTTAAAAGGAAATTAGGCAGCGGATTCATTTTTAGGACTGGTCCCATGGAACCGGTTAGTATCCGTGATCCTTCCGCACCACGATGTAGCGATGTACACAAACCCAACTATCTGGGGGGGGGTGATTGAAGCATCTAGACATCCAGACCATGGATTGGTCTACTAATAGAAGACGCATGGAGTTTGACAGCGAGGTTGATTTATGCGGATGATGGGGTTTTTTTGTCTCCTGCATGAGGTGGGGGTCTTGCAAGACTGCATGTTATTCGACTTGGAAATCATACGAATAATCTATCAAAAACACATCCAGAGGATGAATTTCAGTCAAAACTAATTAAGGCTGTTATATTTGTTGATTGTCTTCCCAGAGATTTCTCAATGGAAGTTCGCCCCTCTTGGTCACAAGTTTATCTATCTAATGGAATGTGTTCTGTGAGGTAAGGTCGTGAACATTGCAGATTTTATTGTCCTGACTATAGGATTGTTCCAGGAATTCTGGATGTCCTAATAGCATTTCATGCAATACACGGTTGTCTCTGTTTGTAGGGATTGCCTACAGTTATCGAGCAGACAGAAAGAGGTTGTCATTGTTGGAGGGAGGGAGGTTTATACCCATTGAAAGAGACATTGAAAGGTAAACCAAAAGTGACAATTCCTAAGTGATTGTCTTTCCTGTGTGTGATGTTTTCTAGGCCGGTAGAATATCATACTGTTAGTTTTTTTTTGACAAAACACAAAAGGCTGCTAAAAAACGCCTCGACAGCTGATCACCAGAGTTGCTGGTTTTAAGACTCACCAGGACACATCCAAGTTTCTATCAACCTTAGGTTCCATTTGAAAGCCGAATTGTCAGTTGGGTTTTACAGGAAACTCAACCGAATCTCCGGATCCTGAGGTTCTTCAACTGAATGCGTTGCATAAAGGTCGTCTCGTGTTTCAGTTGACACGATATTCAACATACTGTCATATCTGTTGTGGGGTAAGCAGGATATGTATTGCTCATACGTTTGAACAGTCGTTTGAACAGTCGTCCTCCTGTCCTGGAGTACTCATTCTGGTGTATCTACATGAAAAGGGGGAAGCAGTGGACTCGAGTTCTGCTTTTAAGTGAGCCCATCAGCAGTGCATATTCAATGTCCGTGTCGGGGTTTGAACTCCGGACACGTGACATGCGAGGCGAGCGTGTTAGCGGTACTCCACCAGCGCAAGTTGGACGCTTGAACGATGTGGTTGGTGTGTCCGACTCATGATCGAACGAGGACTCAGTAACCGTCCTGGTTGTGCGATCGATTGACCCGCCTGTCAGGACTTCCCGGTCAGGTAGCACCACAGACGCTTGAAATCCGCTGGACAACTTTTTCAATATCTGTTGTGGAAAGTCTTTTTCGTTGTCTTGTGCATACAAATTTGGTTTTAAATGGGAACCTAAACTTCATCCTGGCTGAATCTGTTGTTTATGTTATTGTTCAGCTGAATGTGTTGCACAGAGCTGCTTGGTTGCATGAGGCGTACAAAATCGATAGTATTGAAACAGCGCGTCGAAAGCACCTATCGTTTTTAGCATAGGTCAACTTCACTTGCAGAATAGAACCACTGTTGTAATAAAGTGCTCTAGGCGTTTCATGTTTTACTATATATCAGGTATTTTCTGCGCATAGTGCCACTGCAGTACTTTTCGTTCGATTGTGGTGCTACCAAGTTTCAGGCCGAAGGATTTTAAGTTATGGATGAGTTTGGGTCTCTTCGCAGTCCCAGTAACAAGAACTTTTCTCCAACAGATTGATTCAGCATATGCACTTGGATGGTATTCACTTGTTCACATCATCCTACTTGTCGGTGATTCTCAAATGACCATGAAGATTGTCCTGCTTTACGGGTATGGCCACTCCAATACAAAGATCTAAATTGTTTCCAAAGTTCGGTCACCAGTTTCTTTGAAGTGTTGTGCGAGATAGTCCCGAGCGTCCAGTCCACTATGAGGGATGCATAGTCAGGTAGTCGATAGTGAACCAATGTCTGTGGGGCAGCGATTAAAGTCTACCGGCTTAGGATCGCTAGACTGTGTGAGATGATCACCCATCCAGCATTCTTACAATCGTTCCTAACCTGCAAGGTCCACGCTGGGCAGGCTATGATAAAGGTGATCGAAGTGACACGAGGGGTAGCGAGGTCGCCTCAACTGTTCAATGACTGGACACACAATCGATCTCAATGGTGAGGGTGTTATCGTCTCTTATTCGGACCACTTGTAAATTGGAGTTTTTCTCCCGGAATTCTTCAGGTGCAGCAGCGGTCCCAATGTCGTATATTGTGTCCATTTCAGTCGTGCTTGGAGGTGTTCCTCGAGGCACAAGAGCACTGTCCTCTTCAGAGTTTTGTGGCACACACACACCAGTAGGCAGTAGCGGTGTATTACTGGCTATGACTACGATGAGGATGATGATTCTGTCCAACTGCTATCCTCGTTTGATGCACGAATGCATAGAACGCACCAATGAAAAGTGATGGGTAAAGTTTGGAACCGATTGAGAAGTCGACTTTTCAGAAGGGTTTGGTAAACAATCGGTAGTTTTATGATTGGGAAACATTTTGCTTTTGACGCAAAAGTTTCGTCAGGCCAACTGAGTAGGTTACCAAGTGAGCCGTATTTTAAGGCGGATGGTGAACCAGTCAGCAAGACTTTTGTGTCAAAAGCGAAACGTTGCCCAAATAAAAAAACTACCAAGCCCTTCTGAAACAGTCAGCAAGACCTATTCCGACTGGCACACTAAGTCAGTGTTAAATGTCGGTTAAAATGTCCTGTCGGTTAGCTTGGTTCCCATGACATTTTACGGTTGATGGGTTGGGGAAACTTCCGCCCATTTTTCGTTGGGTTTGCTTCGAGCCGCTTCAATTGGGAGTCACTGGTAAGTTTTGTTGGCCCGTATGGGTTTGCAAGTGCTTTGACAAGGTCGTTGGGTTGGTTGGGTGTGAGATTAGGCGGAATTTTTGGTGGGTTTGCTTCATGCGCTACAGATCTAGGCTACGTCTCTTGATGACTGCTCTCTGCTGATTACCGCACACCACCACGTGACAGGTCGAGTGACCTAAAACTGTCCTCCGCAAGCTCTACACTTTCCATTTCCATTGCTTCGACTCTCAGTCTCTGTGGCGTGAACCGTAGTCCCCACCTAAAAACTTCAACATTTTCTAGGGCTGTTCTGTCCTCCGTGTCCAGCGTATGTTCATCCCTTGCTGAGTCCTTCAGTAACGCTTTTCTCGGCGGGATTGGTACCGGTGGCGAAGCCCAAACGAGACTGGCTTGGGACGGCTGTTATTCCATATAAACCAGGGACATTGGAGATCATTCAAAGGATTCTAAACACGGCCAACATAAGAGTAGGTTTCCAGGGGGGAAAAACTCTGCGCTCTGCACTGGTGCAATTGAAGGATCGCCTCCCGGCAAACAGAACTAGGGACTGTGTCTACAAAATCAAGTGTAACGACTGCATTAAGGTCTATATAGGACAGGCGGCCAGGGAACCTCACACCAGAGTCGGAGAGCCTAAGAGGAAAATAAACAGGCTGCCGAGAAACACAGATGAATATCGAGCGTTACTAAAAGACTCGGCAATTGCAGAACATGCACTGGACACGAGGCACAAAATAGATTTAGAAAATATTGAGGTTTTGAGGCGAGGACTACGGTCCACGTCACAGAGACTGATGGCCGAGGCGGTAGAAATCGCCAAGAGTCCCAGTGTTAACAGAATGGAAGGCGTGGAACTGGCAAGCGTGTGGAGATTTTGGATCAGTCGAGCTGACACGTGTTGGTGTGCGGTCATCAGAAGGAGGAGTACTCATCATCTAAATTCCACTTGACCTCACCCCAACTAAATTGTCGCAGCAATCACAAGCCCACGAAGACCAAGGAAAATCTAACAGTGGCATCCGAGGTGAGTCATCAAATGAAGCACCCTGAAGGGGGAAGATTAAGGAACAAGAGCCGATCGGAACTACTTTGAAACTCCTCCAACCCATCATTCAAGATTTTGGCAACCACACTAGCTGACAAGAGCCGTTAATTGACACTCAACACTGATCTAGTGCGCTAGTATGCAGAGGTCTTACTGCTTGGTTCTCCGCCTGCCTTAAAACCTGGCCAACTCGGTGACCTGTTCGCTTGGCCTGATGAAGCTTTTGTGTCAAAAACGAAACGTTGCCCACTTATAAAAAACAACCGATTGTCTACCAAACCCTTCTCAAAACAAAGTAACTGAGTTTCGATGCTTGTCCCAGTTGAGACACAGTCTCTTGTCAATTTACCTATTATTGCTCCGGTATGACTGCCGCTCTGCCAAAAGATACGTGATAACAAATGGTTTGTCTTGGCGGGTGGATACCATCCCTTGTAGCACACCTACAGTGTAATATTTCATTCGTAATGTCATCTTCGACTGACTAGCATTCATGCCACCGGCTTTAACAAGTGTGGGCCGGAAATGCAACTGTATTCAAAACTGTATCAAAGCAACACTTGTGGCAGAAACAGTCGTTTGTCGCACAGGCTCATCACATGACTCATCAAAAGTGATTGTACTGTGGAAAAAAACCCTAGTTGGTTGACCGAACGAGGGAGGGCGAGGACCTTTTTCTCCCCCCTTCAGTCGTCTGGGTTACGCACTGAGTCATTGGGTGAATCACCGGTGCAACGTGATGATGACATTTAGAGGGAGCAGAACTGCACATTGTCTAAATGGCCAAGGTAAACAATACAGTTGTCTCAACTACCCTGGAGACAAGTGGTAATTGAGGTATGGGCAAAGATGAAGTTATTGTTAGCCGGATGCATGGAACGAAATTTGCAAGGATTTGCGCGAGTTAAGGGTACCTAGACCTCCAAGGCTTCCCATACGGAGCAATGTTGATTGTTTGATCATGCGTTTGGCAACGAGGCGTGCTGTTGCGTTTGTGAGGATCGGAAGAAACGCATGGAAAGGTCCAGTGTGATGAGATTGGGTTTTTTTTGATGTTACAGTAGAACACGAAGCCCGTATTTGTGGCGTACGTATAGCATGGTCCAAATTCTTCCTATGAAAGTTGGAAAATCATTGTCAAAAGACAACATACTTATCATTGGGTCATACTGACTTCTACTCAAAGAGGATAATGGACCCATAGTCCAGTTACTGTTTTTTTTACCAGATCACAGCTAATTTAGATGAATAAGTGAGAAGTCTTGAGCTGAAATCCCCAGACCGTCAAGATTTTGCGCAGCTGGTGAACTCTAATAAGACCGGACTGTAATAAGTCCGACGGAGGGTTTCCCTCGACTAACCGGAATAAATGCATCAGGACAGAAGGGGAATAGTTCAAACGATGAGTACACTGTACACTGCTCAAGGCAGATGGTGGCCCGATTCCCGCAAGTTCCGAACCGATTGTGAGGTCATTAGAAAAATGACACACGGAACATATCTGTATTACTCAAACATTTATAGTACAGTTTAGATGGAAGCATTTCACAACGAAACGGATCACAGAAAACGAAGGGGAGTGAAAAATACACTGCTGACTTCCATTCAGCACCTAGGTCTAGTCTTTCATCAGCCCTGGATGGACTCATCCCGAGTGGGATGTCGCTGTGCGATAGATGAATAACCAGTCGCATGGAAACCAGACGGATTAACTAAGGCATCTGTCACATGCGGCATCTTACTGTGCAATTTATTGCAAGAAGGCGAGACGAGACCGTCGGGTCGAAGCCGTTAATCAATACAATAAGGTCATCAATAACATGTGATCCTTTGTACTCAGTCGACCAAGGTCGAAATGCTTTTGTACGTACTACGTACATATCTGGCGGGTGGTTCACGTTAATCCCAGACAGCTTCGGTAGAATTCGTCAAGAACGAACAACCGCAGAGATAGCAACATCAGCGTGGATATTGATCCTCCACGACCGTATAACGACGTTTTTTATTGAATTTAGAGCCTCAAAGTGGAAAAAGAGAAAACGGTGGATGAGAGAAGGGTCTTGTGTTGGCCTACTGCAAGCAATCTGAGGTGCCTAAACCTCTAAGCGCTCAGTCAGACAATCTGGAAAGAGGCTAACAGCACAAACCTTACTGACGTCGAGTGACGGTTTCAAGCAAAGCTCAGGGAGGGGGTCACGGAGACCCCATCCTCGTCATCTTGGTCATAAAATACCTGTGTTTTTTCATCCATCTGAGCCTGTACAGAAGACGGTAATGACGATAGGTTATTAAAAAGACGTGTTTCCATACAGCAACGAGGTTAGTTATGATTATCATGTGATTTTGGTTTGTTTTTGTTGCCTCATTCTATCCTTTAGTCGGCAATTCGGCTGTGGAATGATTCCATGTGGGCTAAACCATCGGCGAGATAGCTCAGCGGTTAGAGCGCGAGCGTACTGACCGGAAGGTCCGTGGTTCGAACCCTGCCTCTGCCTCTCGACTTCCCTTGTCTAGGCTTGGGCAACCTGGAAGTATCCCAGCCCTCGTGCTTCCTTCGGGTGGCATGGCAGCTAGGCACCAAAGGGGTGCTACAGCTGAACGATTTTTTTAAACCATCGGCCAGGCATTTCTCGTCGAAAAAGATTTCACTGGTTACGGTGTCCTTTTGGTTTACGATGTAGACTCTGGGTCAAGGGCAAATATATCACGGTTGTGAGGGCCTCGTCTTAGAGGTTGGCAAATGAAAAGTACTCGGTGCTTCTGAAATTGTCTATTCGAGAAAGTGTTTCCCGTTGTGGTCTTTCTTGAGACGAGAAGAGTATTTATGAGGAACTATAGTACTTGCCCGGGAAACTGACGGTTGCTGAAGGGCAATTTAGCTGTCGATTACCGATTGCAAATGAAATCAATCTCAACGGCCTCGTAAAACAAGAGGTTTGTTTTCTTAACGAAAAACTCAGATAAGCCATTGGGTTGTGTGTACAGCAGAATGCTTCCAAAAGTATCCGTAGCTTATAAGCAGCGTTCGTTTCAACGACAACCTCAGTGTGTTAACGAATGGCCTTTGAAGCTTCACGGAATCCAGTCAATTTGACCATCTCACATCCCTGCCTTTCGTCCTGGTTTACATAATGGGTAATAAAAATATTAATGGTTCAGCTATTTCACCCTTTTGGTGACTAGATGCCACGCCACCCAAAGGAAGCATGAGGGTCGAGATACTGCCAGGTTGCTCAAGCCCAGACAGGAACAGTGGAGATGCGGAGGTCGGGCCCTTTGGGCTCGAGCCATCTCGAGCTCTTGCTGAGTGAAATTATAGTCTGATTGAATAGGGGATGTTTCCAATAATTCCCGATTCAATAATCCCGCAAGTTCACTACCGAGAGCTGAGTTACAATCCTCACAGATCACACATCGTCTTCCCCAATTTTGTCCAGAAAAACCAAATTTCCATGTACATGGCAAACTGATTGCGAAAAATTGCCATCATTCTATTCTAAATCAAAAAACGTTATGTGTAAGTCAACAAGCTGTTGCGGGTCCTCAGACGACACAATATTTAGGCACATGGTGAGTTACGCTCGGTGATCGGGCCCTATTTTCGAAGACATTACGCGGACCGGTATCGGAACAGTTACAAACGGAAGGCATCCTATTGTGGCGAGCATGAAGCCTTTGGTTTGAAGCTAAATTTATGGGCCCATCTCGCAAAGCATGTTTTCACTGCAGAGTTTCTATTGAACTCTCAATCATATGCGGCCCAGAACCCCGGGCCGCGAACGATGCACATAGCCTGTGTTCACATGCACTGAGCGGTTGCGCACATGAAATTGCCAACTGTATAAGTTGTGCGCGAAACCATTACGGAAGATGGAACACTTGTGAGAGCATTAGTACATTTTTCGATGAACTACTCCATGATGCCCAGTTGAAACAAGGCTGATAGGAAATACCTGGCTGTTTGTCAGTTTAGCGTGACATCCTTTGCTCCTAGCTAGAGAGAAAGAGGACGGGGAACGGCTTGTTCCGTGTGGTTCACTGCATTCTCCGAGGATTATTGATGTCACTATGTCGAGGAACTGTGTTACAGTATGTTCACGATGGCGGAGCTCTTAAGGCACAAAGTGTGAGCCAACTCAGTGGCTGACAGAACATTTCCGCTAGCACTGGCGATGAACTCAATACCCGAAGACTTTCGCCACCAGGCGAACTAACATTCCATTGTGCATCAAGACGAAGGACTTGAAGGCACTAGATCCCGTTTCGGCTCCTAGTGGTTCTCGTGCCGATAGCATGTCCAGCAAAGATAGGTGATCGGCAGCACGCATTGTTCAATTTTTAGTGTGACGCCCCGGATAATTGACACTAGCGGTCTATTTTACCTGCGTGTTCCGTGTTGTGGACCAGGAGGAGCGTCATCTCACATCAGTGTTCGCTTTTGGTTTTATGGCTCCGTTGTGTACTTCGGGACCATGGACAGCAACGTTCCCGTCGTTATTCTCTGTTTGAACCCAAATGGTTCAGCTCGATCAGTTCTTTGCCTTTTGTTTGGTTGGTGGGTCATGTTGCATTCGCGTGAAACCTTAAAAGGGAGCCAACGACAGAACAAACTGAAACTACGTATTCGAGAAATACACTAATTTGCAAATCAATTTGGTTTTTGCGAGAGACTCACCTGGAACCCAGTCGAATCTCCCGTTTTTGATGGGTTCCAGGTGAGTCTCTCGCAAAAACCAAATTGACTTGCAAATTAGTGTATTTCCCGACAACAGTCCAATTGGGGTTCAAGTAGAACGTAAGGTTGACGGAAACTTGAGGACTGCGCCTACCTGATGAGCCCGAAGCGGAAGGGCGAAACCGGTCGTGGGCTGTCGGAGAATTTTCAGCAACCTTATGAGTAGTGTATTACGTGAAACTACGTATGTCCATATACTGGTGGAACAGTGACACTTTGTCCGAATAGCCCAGGCAGACGAAGTGACCAGTTGGAGTGGAGTGCGGAACGGGCAAGGCAGAATGAATAGGTTCATGAATCCAAGACAAAAATGTCGTCACTGCTTGGGCTAATTTCTTTGCCACGATTGTGTTGTTAAAGGCACGGATTTTCTCAGAAAATTAATCCACTCCGATTACATTTGGTGACGTCACCTTGTCTGGGGAAGCTAAATTTAGCGGTTAACACTCGTTCACTGTATGGGGGACGAAAATCGTCAGAATGATAAATTTTGTTGCATGGATCAGCCTAATAGAAGGGGAGGGTGGCATGTTTGCTCCCCCATTGTAGGAAGAAACCAGGCCTCTGGATAGATTTGTATTTGCGCGCGTATTGGATCCCAAACACATCGTCTGGACCGTGACGCAATCCATAATCGCCCGTTTGTTGCACGCGTTTTTCTGATGAACCGATGCATCCGGTGCGTCATCGATCGTGGCGACTTAGTGGGGACCTTCTTTTCCCAACTATTCGTTGGGCTTTCTCAAGTGAGTGTGTTCTACTTGTTCTTCTGTTGTTCTGTGTCCCCAAAGCTAGTCCTGGCGGTGGCCCCATTAGGTGGCCGCCGTTCTGAAGTAGTCATCTGAAAGCTGTTCGTCTCATCTTCATTCCGAGGTTTCGTCGCATAACTCTGCTACCAGGTTGCTCAGGATGCTCCAAAGTCGACCCACTTGGTGTTCGTATCTTGTGCTATTGTTTGGCGGACTAAGCAACCTTTGGGAGTTGAAATCCTTAGAATATCTAAGTCGTATGTTTAAGGGAAGTTTGTCCAATTGAAATCTGAACCACAGTTATCCGAGATTTATCCGCGTGCTGTTGTTTTCACAATGCGGTTTTGGTCAAACGCAGCGAAGTGGAGGTAATTTTTCTACTAATGGTTTGGTGAAGCTTGGAAAAACGCGGAGTACACGTCGTACACGTAGAACGAGCGAAAACAAACACATGTGTGTGCCGGGGTGTCGATTGCCGAGTTCCAGCTTATCGAACTGTTGCTCTGCCAGACGGACTGGTGAAGAAACACACAGTCTATGCCCAACTGACTCTCGCTGAATCTTCCTTCATATCGTGCGAGAATCCTGGTTCCGTTAAAAAAACGTTTTGATGCATTTTTACTTTTTATTGTTCTAGTAGTTCACTTAATCACCAAGCAAGTTCTTGTACTATACCCTGTAATTATTTTGCCGTTTTCTAAGGTTGCAGTCTTACTCAATCTACTTCAGGATACATTGTAATCGTTTCGGAGTGACTTTGGGCCTGAAAATGTGAAGACTACGCGAATCTGAGGACGAAATAGATGCGGAATTGGATTTCCACAAGAAGCAGTATCCTATCGACGGTAAGAGGTCGTTCTGAATATTTGTAAGGTTATCCCGCTGTATTATCACGTGAGGATCCACATTAATCATCAAAGCGATTTACATAATTCCAGGCTTGCATTAGCGAAAGAAAACAGGAGAAAATGTGGGTGCGGAAATTACCCAGTTGACTATGGATCTCTAAGGAAAAGGGGTAGAACTTGTTTAAGTGAAATCCCGGTAAACGGTGGGTTGCACTTCTGGGACGGGGTAATTTATGGGATGTGGTGATACTTCGCTCGCTGTTGCTCTGAGAGTGACGTACGCTAGAGATCAACTTTGGTCGTGTCAAAGTTGCCGAAACTATCTGGAGAGATTTTAAGCGAAATTCTATTGAAATCTCCAGGGAGATGGGATTGAGTGTACGAAGGGTACTATCTACGAAACCCTTCAAAGTATGTTTCTAACTGAAGGCAAGGCAGTGAGAGCCGATGAGCTGAGAGAATGTGAAAGCCTGGCACGTCCAAAATTCGATCGAATGACAAACTTAGGCTCTTGATGTTTACTTAAAACGAGTGCAACTGTTCCTGTGCTCATCTCAATGCTTGGCGTCCAAGAGGAAGAATTAAGTACTCTGTTTCGGAGCAAGTCACACGTATAACTGAACAAAATATGAGCAACAGCATTTCACCTACCGCCGCACATGACAAAATAACTTGGTGATGGGGTTGATTTCAACATGGATGGCCCAGATGTTCCAGTGTGCTACTGACGTGATGTTGGAAACACCATTCGTGGTCGCTCGTGGCCAAACGCTTAAGAGTTCAAACTTGCAGCTGGGAGGTCGCATTTTTGGGACACTCTGAAGTTTCATGAGATGCGCACTGCCTTCACCCACAGGACGAAGTCTCCACCAGAATCCCAAAATCTCCTCACACTACTAACAGTTCTTCTGTTCTGGCGCAATTATTTCCGGGTGTCCAGCTCATATTGGGAGGGGGACTACATATTAGAGCTCATTATCAGTGTATATCCTTGCCCATGTCGAGATGGACTTCCAACATCCGACATGCGAGGCGAGCGTGGTGAGCTCCAACAAGATCGAAATTCGAGTTCAGTGCTTCTCGCACTTTGGCGCCAGGACAGGACAAAAACCGTTCAAAGGAGAGTAATGGGAATGTGAACTCTACAAGTCCGGCAACCGCCTGCAGCTGTTCAGTATGAATTCTGAAATTAATTTGAATATTTTTTGTAAGTCTATCTGTTTGTTTTATAGTTCGTTCCATTTTAAAACCCATTTAAGGAGACTTAGTTGTTGAGCAGATGCATCTTTTCCGTGAGCCTAGCAACAGGCTTGCTACGAGCAGACATCGTCAGTGTGCAACTGTTTGTGTATGTCCCGTATTGCTACTTGCGTTCGTCTATTTTCCAGGTTATTTAACGTCTCCAACTTGAGTTGGCTTACAAGTAAATTGGTCAATTCATTTCGAATTTGTACTGCCTTATGGTCGGATTCCTTTGCGTTTGAGCGGTTCGTTAAATCCCTTCACTTCAGTAATTCTGTTCCCTTGTTCCGGTCGGCTTGTTTACTTTGTTTGTGCTTTTGGCTTTGTTCCGTTCCCCGGCCACAAACGAGATGAGCTCAGTCTATACTACTGAATTCCCATTGGAGCGAGAAACGCTCAATAGAGAACGTGCAACCAGGAACTATTGCATAGACGTACATTGTGTGTTTCCTGACTTTGGTTGCTCATAATCGGAGTGGAGAAAAATATGTATTCTCAAAGAAGCCGCATACGGACCATTTTGATGCAGAATACCCTTCAAAATTTGTAATAAACACCGTACCTTATGACGCGACACCCAAGCAAGCTAATCTGCAGGATGTCGAAGCAGCAGCAGCAGCAGCAGCAGCAGCAGCAGCAGCAGCAGCAGCAGCAGCAGCAGCAGCAGCAGCAGCAGCAGCAGCAGCAGCAGCAGCAGCAGCAGCAGCAGCAGCAGCAGCAGCAGCAGCAGCAGCAGCAGCAGCAGCAGCAGCAGCAGCAGCAGCAGCAGCAGCAGCAGCAGCAGCAGCAGCAGCAGCAGCAGCAGCAGCAGCAGCAGCAGCAGCAGCAGCAGCAGCAGCAGCAGCAGCAGCAGCAGCAGCAGCAGCAGCAGCAGCAGCAGCAGCAGATGAAAATGAGCAGATCAGCGATATCCAGTCGGTTTGCGACATTTCTTGATGTAGATGCACGACAACATCAGATGAACTGTTCTGTATGTGCAGTGGTTCCGACAATCAATTGCCGAGTGCTCGCGGTAGAAGGGGATAGATAAATCTGTGGTGTTTGCACAGAAAACCGTCCCATCCAGGGCCCGGCCTTGGTCGTTAATCTCCACCAGAAACGATCTTGCTCCTCATAATATCATTACTCTCTCAGTAGTATGTAACCAACCCCAACCTAGGCCCTTCAAATGACTGAGAGTAAACACAGTTCCACAGCCCACTGTGACTTGAATTTCCTCAGCCAAAGTTCCCACCGCTACTCGTGAGCAAAGCCTCATCTCCGCGAAGCGCATTCCACAGCCCGCACTTTGCATCCTACTCCAGAGGGCGTTGCTGCTTAGGCTTTGTACAAACCTACGAAGTAAACTGAAAATTGTCAAAACATTAGCTGAAAGACGCATCTTTCACCCAAGAGAACATTCAAGACGACCATTAGCAACATACCACCGTTTGTGAAATCCTGTGGGCGCTTGTCATGTGTTCACCTAGGATGAACACAGATGCCCCGCTAACAACAGACACTCACACACACACACACCGTTATCTCACTCACTCCATCGGAAGATGCCAATGCCCTCAAAACTTATTGCGCATTTCAAGATGAGTGTTCAAGACTCCTTGGGCCAACTCCCCCCTCTTGCCGCAGAAACTGAATCGAGAATCATCGCTTCTCTGAGACAGACAAGTTCCGTCCAAAATTACCAGACGAACTCTCGCGAACACAAATCGGTCTCGACTACTGTTTCATCAGCGAATTATGCTGATGCTGTGGAAACACGGGATAATCACACCAAAGTTCAGCGGAGGAAGTCGTTCTCTCTCTGTTTAATTGAAGCCCTTGGGATATACAGTACGTGATAAGCCTCATGGTGTGGTTGTATTCTGTGATCATTTCAGCATGGCTTTGGTCGCGTGAGATCTTGTACAATCAGATTGTTACCAGGGGTGAGGACGGTATACAGCGGTTCTGTATTTGATTTTATCTGTATGGGCTTCCGATGGCGGTAGCCATTAAAATCTTACCACGAAAATTGCAGCAGAACAGAACATACTCTCCCTTCTTTAGTTGGACGTATGGCTATCACCACCCGTTCGATTGGTAGCAGTTCGCTGTGGGGTTCGTTGAAGATGGGAAAATTTGGCCGTCGAATCAGACAACTGAAAGCAGTAGCGTTCTACAACGGATCCGGGTCGCTTATATCAGTGCTTTGCCCCTTTACTTCACTCACAAATTCTTCTCTATTCCAGAGTGTGTTAGGCCTATGGTGTTGCTTGAGGTGATTTTGTGTAGCCATCGTAGTACGGACCAGGTTGGCTAGCCATAAACGCATGCCATGGGTTCATCTTATGAGTGGCGCTGGTCAGCAGACCATCTTTTGCATGCACTGTGAGCCTCAACCGTTCAGCCGTCCCCATCTGAGTCGAAGGCTCTGGGCCAGTTTGGCATGCTGCTCTCCCCTGTTCACCCATCCTTCTCATTCCTTCGGGTTTACACCTGGTGCAGGGTATGAGCAGCTCGGTGGCTGTCGCGGTTCATCGACTTCGCTCGATATGACATGCCTTGCGCTAGCAGGTGTAAACGACCGACCTACAGCCAACACGTTCAGAACACTCGATACAAATGAAACTTTTGTTAAGTCACTGCAACAAGCTTGTGACGATTTCTTATTGACCATGCTTTCAGGAGAAAAAACCGTGTCTGAGTGGAATTTTCGTATCATCAGAAGGTATTTTCTTCAAAGAAATAGTGTGATTACTAGTAGTATACCATGTCAGTACCAAATGTGTAGCCATATGGACAAAACTCCGTCCGGGAAGGGGTTTGAGGCATCTTAGTATTCCCAGTACACCACGATGTAACCTTAGGATTTCATGTAGGAAGGTGAAAGTTTTATTCTGCTGGGTTGAATCATGACGGCTAGTTGCGAGGCTTGGTGTGGAAAATTTGACTGTGACGTACATTTCCCCCCTCCCCATACAAACGAAAAGCGGCAAGCAATGAGAGTTGCTCACCAAATTTAGTTTCCCAGGGTAAGGTTACGTCACGAACTAGAATGAAATTTGGGCGGCCAGAAACGCTTCCGTTTGACTGGAATACTTCCCATTAGCACGACAGGAAACCGATTTCAATGACAAGCCTGCTGTGTACTTGTCGGATGCAATGAAATGGTGAGTTTGGCCATCCGGTTTCATCCACTGACAACCGAGGCAAAAACTTTCCTGAAATTTTCAGTCTGGTCACCTCTGTTTCTACAAAAGTTGGTCAAAATTTAAGCTCATGACACGCGGACTGCGTTCCAGACAACAGACTGCTATTTGCGGAATAATTATGCTAACTGAGATGCTTAGCTCCCGATTCAACCCCCCCCGGCTGTGAACGTGTGGAAATTTATGGTAACATCATGATCACCTTATTCGGCAACAAAAGCAAAGAGGCGGTTAAACGCATTTCCCACTTTCAGTTCCCTCTTTTCAGACTAATATTAGGTGTGCTATAGAGGAGAATGTTGGTAGCTCAGGTAGTATAGATGGTCGTTGGTTTGTTCGCTGAGCTGGGCAATTTGATTGCAAACGTTTCATCACCAATCGAGGTGACACCATCAGTGCGTTGGTAGGGAGCGCGGTGGAGCGTAGCAATGGGTTGGTGGTTGTGCGCTGAGTAGTGTTGTGTGTGCGTAAATATACATGCTATTAGCCGGGGTTGACCTTCGGTCACGATTGGTTGTTCGGTCGGTCGTTTCAATTGTTTGTTCTGTTATCCCGTGTCCTGATCGATCGATGTCCACGTGAATTGTGAGCCTGGCCTCCCCTGCCCTCGTGCTCTGATCGATGCTTGGGTGACCTCTGTCGTTGACCTCTCTGGGTTCCGGCTTGTGACCTTTGTTGATTCGACTCCCAGCAGTTCCTTGCTTCTTGGTTTGTGAATCTCGTTGAGTATTCCGGTGGAGGAGTTCGCCCTTTGCACACTACTCAACGCACAACCACCAACCCATCGCTACGTTCCACCGCGCTCCCTACCAGCGCACTGATGATGTCACCTCGACTGGTGATGAAACGTTTGCAATCAAATTGCCCAGCTCAGCAAACAAACAAACGACCATCTAATATTAACTGTTTTCCCTGCTGAAAAGGCCGGTTGGAAGCCTGAGAACCAATTTATTCGAGTATTGAGGCACAACCAGAAGACTGGCATCAATCAAATAATATCTCGCTACTTTCATCCGGTTCCCTTCTGATGTGACTTTGGAAGCCAGCGACTGTCCCTTTACGATTTGACTCTGCAATGAAACTGTTCCAAACTGCGTGAGTGACGTGAACGCCTTTAGTAAACTTTAGTCTAACTGTCGACAGTCGCCAACACAGCCAAGACAAACGTCGATAAAGTGGAGCGCGTTGCTAAATGTATGGCCTTCTACATGTCAGAGCTGACCGCTACTCAAAACGAGAATGGTCACTGAAAACCATTCGCATAACCTATCGAATGCCCCATATGCAGAAGCTCATTTGTGAACAGCTGTTGCGGTTCAACAGCTATTTAAAATAAGCAAAAAAGGCATATCAGTGTCTTGTTCAACCAAAAATTTTCCGCTCCGACCCTTCCTTGTCTGTTCCTCATCTCGTGTCCCTCTCAGAGCAACATGGAAGCCTGGTGCTAGCTCGCGCTGCTTTTGGACTGCACGATAACCAAGTGAAGCATATTCTCCAACCAGCCAGCAAACAGTTTTGTCTTCCAGATATCTCACAACAAGATCGAAAGTGTTCGAACTAACTGAAAATACCAATAGTTCGTACCCACGTGGTGCTTTTTCTTTGCATTTAAGCTTTTCATTTAATTACTCCGTTTCCGAAACCCATCGATAGGCAGTTTACACAATGTAGTCAAAGCGTTTCAGTGGAGTTGAGCCAGTAAGCAGGGGAACTGGTTGAAGGTATAACTGGGTCACCGCTCTGTTACAAAAGATGGCCATGTTCAGTGGCGAAAAAAGTGTTTTACGTCCTCCTCCAGGACCAACATGAGCCGCGTGCAACAGTGGGCAAAAAAACCGGCAGTAGGACGCAGTCGAACTAATTTTGGGTTAGCAAGCGTGGCTCCCACAAGTTAGCGAATTCAGTGATCTACTTGTTTATGCGTTTTTTCCGGGAGACAACAGTGAAGTTTGCATGTACGTTCATCACTCCGGCATTGTTAGACCCACGGAACGCAGACGCGAAAGGCGCGCTCATCGTCTAGTACACCTGTCGGCATGGCATCCGTTCATTGAAGTTACTTCTGAGCAGCCATAGCACAAGCGAAATTGCATTCCCACCGGTGAAAGAAGGAACGCCTTCACTGCGAAGCACGCACGAATTAAGCGGATACAAGCCACTGAATTTCATCTGTACAGAGTTTTTGAAAAGTGAACCTTCTCAAATGTGCTCTTGAATTTCCCTGGGCGTTCTTTGAAAGAAACGAACATCGCAAACCCATTCCCTCATTTCCGTGATAACCTTCCATCAGATGCACGGCGGGCATTGGAAACCGGACCAGGCACTACTTGCATACTTTGTGAGTAGTATACACTGCTACGCCAGTAGCGGACTGCACCGGAATTTTCGACGATCGCTGAAAAGCTGGGTGTTCCACGCAGGAAATACGGTTAGACCTGTTATTTTCGGTGTGATATCGTGAGATCAACAAGACCTGAGCGTATAACATGCTATGATGAGCAGATCAGATGCTCGAGTGAATGACCTCTGCTAACAGTCATGCTTTTCAGCACTGTACAAGGTAAGGTCAATTTGGTATAGGCTGTAAGTTAACCCGAACCCAATGAGATCTCCCCTGTCCTGCAACCATTTGTGTTGAATATCATTTTATTCACTTGATTCGCGGTTGATTTATGGACCTTAGGTTTTCGGTTTTGGGAATTTCGGTGGGAACTGATATTGGTGTATCACATCCCAGGTATCGTATAACGCACACACACACACACACACATTCAGGTTTAATGTGAAGAGCGAACGAGAAACTGTTTCATCTTGGTAGTGACATGGTGACAGGTTTCGCTGCCACCGAGCGTCATGAGAGGAAAAGTAAAAATTCAAAAAAAGAGAACTTGCAATAAGTCGCTTTGCTTCCCGTCTGGTTATTAAAGGGAAGAAATCTTTCGAGAAATACACTCATCTGCAAATCAATTTGGTTTTTGCGAGAGACTCACCTGGAACCCAGCTGAATCTCTCGTTTGTGATGATTTCAGGCAACTGAATGTGCTGCACCAGGCCGCCTCATTTTCCAGTTGCTACGATATTCGAGATATCGCGATACATGTATATTCGTAATGGACTACTCATAAGGTTGCTGAAAAGAAATCTTTAGTGTCAAGCCATTTCTTCCAAGAGGTTGATCTTGAATGCCCCTACCCCCAAAACTGTGTCTCATCAGAAACCATCGTGTTGCGAACTGTCGTGCAAAAACTGGGTGACTAAAATGATGCGGTGGAGACTTCAGAAAAGGCTATGTTCAGATAATTAGATTAGAAAACTTTGGTATGGTTGTAAACATAATACCAATTCATACTTGGTCAGTCAGGTAGAATGGACTGATGTAACTATGGAAGTGTGAAAAAGGGTGAGATGCGAAAACGGTTGCAGTATATGGGAGAATATATGGAGACTTATAAATGGTTCTTCCGGGTCGGCCCGAGAAACATGACAGTTTCTGGCAAAACAGGAAGGTATGGAGTTACGACGTGAACTGGGATGCACGACTACACAACTGTCAAAGACTGTCCCGAAGTATTTCAACCTTCCAAGAACATCTAGGATCAGTTATTGGTCGGATGGAATTAGTCACAAATTTTGCCATATTGTCTGAAGGATGGCTGCTAGATCCCTTTCATCTGTTTTTACATGATTCTATTATTCTAAGAACATTGGAAACCGATCTCGTGCTGAAGGACGGGTGGACAATGTGCTCGAATGAGTGCCTCTAAAGCATTTTGAAGCCACGATGCTTCCGGAACAAAAAAGTCTGCATAATCTGGATTTGTCTAGATGACGTACTCTAGGAACGGTCTTGAAGACAAGCTCCTTTGTTTGAGTGACTGGAAAATCAACTGGTTTATCCCTTGTACCCGGCTTCAAGTTAGTTTAGAATAAATACATTGGTTGTTACCAAGCATTGGATCATTGAGCAAAAATTTCTGGATGCAAAGCACCACAAATAGAGATGTTTTCCTTCTCTAGATGTGCTTTCATTAGTGAGGGGTTCTGACGAAGTTTTCATGCGTATTGGAGCGGTTTCCGAAAGCTTGATTCTGTACAATTTAATTGCTACTAATTGGTTGCGCATTTAAGGCAATTAAATTGGATGCTAGACAGCTCTTGCTGGCCATAAGTGAAAACAGCATCCAGTTTACAGAGGTCTCATATGGGTGTCTCTCCAAATCCATCTGTCGAAGAAGCTGACTTGATGGTTAATGGAAAAAGAAACCCAGATCGCCTAACTTAAGTCGAAATCCATGCCCCAGGGAAGTTTTCCGTTTGTTTAAGACGGCCGGTATGCAGTTGACAGAAGACAGGAGTTACACATATTGAGCGGACACTGAAGGCTGCAGAGTGAACCACATCTTTGGGGTTCAGTGAGGGATTATTTTGTTTTATTTGTTCTATTCCTTTTTGCCTTCTGTTTAGTGTTTTATTCATTTATCTTTTTGTCACACATAAATGCAAACAATAATGTAGACTGGTAAATTGGTCTCATAGACGACTTCCCGTGAGCAACGTAGTTAAAACTCACTGTACGAACTCGGGGAGGTCAGGGGTTTAGGTGTGAGATTACGGACTAGAACCCGACATCTCGACTGCTCTCGTCTACGCTTGGGCAACCTGGCACTAGCTCAGCCCTCGACCCTCCGTTGGGGTGTCATGGCAGCTAGGCACCGAAAGTGTTACAGCTGGACGATTCGTCTGGGCGTCCAGCCACCAAGTCCACTGTTTCAGGCGTTGTATTTAAGTGGGAGTTGTTAAATAAACTGATAATCAGCAAGAAATATTGTTTGATAACGTTCTAAGGGAGCATAGTGGTTTGTTTAATTAAACACAGATCACTTAAAGGGGTCAATCAAATTAGGTTCCAGGCAGCTCCCGAAAAACAGTTTCTAACTGCTCTTTAGAAACTGACTTTGAGCATAAGTGGAGGGATTATTCGCTCCCCCCCCCAAACCACCATCTGACGATGTTTCCTCTCATGGTGACGGAACATTTGCAAGCCAATTGCCAAATTCGGTGAATAGATCAACTACCAGCTGATCAACAACAGGAGGAGCGTGGTAGGACTGTTATCTTGTTTCCATGCGCCGAGGTTATCAGATAGATAATTGTTCATCGTTTAGCTATAACAACCCTTTGGCACCTAGCTGTCATGCCACCCGAAGGAAGCACGAGGGCTGAGATATTGCCAGGTTGCTCAAGTTTAGACAGAGGAAGTCGAGAGGCAAAGGTTGGGTTCGAGCCACGGACCTTCCGGTCAGTAAATTCACGCTTTAACCACTGAGCCATCTCACCCCCAGGTTATCGAATGTTCCAAGATTTTCCACATTGTCAAAAATCCGAACATTGATACCCAGTTCATATGCAAATAGCCGTTAAAATTCACATTTTATGTCCAGTTAGAGAATAAGACGAGATGATTTTACGGACCTACAACTAAAAAATAGGGTGAGACCGGTGGTGGGATTTTCGTCGACCTCATAAGCGATGTACTATGAAGCGAAATGCTTCACCATTTTGAACAACGCCCTAAACAAAACACTAAATGAGTTTTTGCTTCACGTTCAGTTGAAGCAAAGGAAAGTAATCTGAAATTCAGCTGAGATTCAGACGAGTCTCCTATGAGACAGCGTACTGCTTTTCGAGTGGGGCTTATCTGTATTTCCGTCCAACCTGGCGTTCAGGTACGAAACAAGGCTGAGTGATATTCGGGAATTGGGTATACCTGATGAACCTTGAAAAAGTGAAACCGGCAGTAAAACACACTGAACTGAAGGATATCGTAAACTAGCAATTCAGCTGGGATGAGTCTCCCGTTAGAACCAATTTGGTTTGCAAACGAGGGGATCGCGTGATTATGGTACAAGTTGGGTTCAGGCAGAACATACCTTTGAAGGAGAGACTGTGACTACCTGATAACCCCAAGGAGGTTGAAACCGGTCTTGGACCGTTGAAAGTTTTCAGCAACCCTATGAGTAGTGAGTGCCAGTTAAACGGAAAGTGCTTCAGTAATCTCTAAATATGGTATTTGTAGTGACCAAGCTAGAGGAATATATCACGAGAAGCGGGCTCCCTTTGTGGTCACTTCCAAAAACAGATCCGTAAGCATACTTCATCACGGAAAAAGCATACCATTTCAAAAAAGGTAGCATTTAAAAGGAGAAGATGTCCCATTAAAATAGGTAGATCTTTCAAATGAAGTCAGGGTCCTATGGCCTCTCTTCGGAGGGAAGGACGCAAGTTAGGTCCTGGCTGATGAAGAATCTTTTCAACGCTCCTCCTCGGCGTGTAGTTCAATATGGAATCCACGCGAACAATTCCAAACCTAAAAAGTGACTGGACTCTTACGTAGGTGGTACCTCCTTGCTCCATCAGAACGGTGGTATGTGCTGTTGGACACACTCCAGAGCAACTGTCGCATTTGGTGACGTACTGTCTGCAGTGTTGCTACTTTTGAAACAATGTCCTATTGACAATGCCTTCTACATTTCATGCAATCAGATGTCTGCAAGGTGGAGACATATTGTAGACTCCTGTATGGTTGGTCGTGACTGCAAGGAAAGTTTGCAAGTCGTTGTCTCTCAGATTCCAAACCTGACATCATAAGACTGTTGCTAAACTGTGTTAGTTGGTCGGCAGGGTGGTAGTTCTTGGTGAAGAGCCGGTCAAGGGACAACTGAACTGTTCTCATTGACGTCAAATATTGAATTTCAGACCTTTGAACTCGGATAGCGGTAGCGCAGTTGGGCTCTGAACTATCTTCAAAAGTTTTTCATCCCCACATTTTAGGGTAGATGTTACTGTCGCCATACTGTGCGCATTAGGTGTGTCTTACAGCAATGTAGTGGTGTGTCCCCTATGACGAAACGTCAACATAATGTCGGTATTATTGTAAGGTTATCCTATAAAGCTATGCACGGGTGGTTTTACGCTATTTTGCATATCATGCGCAAGGGTCGTCCTCATTTTAGTTACACTAGAGCTGTGTTAGGAACCTACTTCAGGACGCTTCTAAAACGAGCGTCGTTTTGTCCGGTCCCAGTAACGTAATACCCTTTCTTCTCGGTTAAATGAACAAAATGAAGTCGAATGCTGTGAATCATACAACTTCAAAGAAAAATGGCTCATGTGCCGGTTGACTGTTTATCATTGGAAACAGACAGGTCGACAGACATCGTTTTCCCGTCGTTTCCTAGAAGCCATTTCGGTAAGGGATGAAAATGCTTCCATGTACAAGAGCCGTGTGCCTGAGGAAACTTTTCACCTAGATGTTTCTAAGGTAGAATGAATGTCTGAGTAGTATGGTAAGAGTGGAACTCGGGAGGTTGACTCGGTCATTAATCGACTCGCTGGCCAGAGCGAAAACTTGTAGATTTAATGGCTTGGTTCTACAAGCGTTTCTTACTTTAGGAGACTAGAACAAAATCATTACAAAAGTGACTGTGGGGGAGGGGGAAATCTCTGGTTAACATGTACTTAAAATCCTCTCGCATTTGCCCACAATCTGCGTTCATGTCTGTAACGTCTGGGTTTATCTTGTTAAGCCTGGTTCATCGGCTAATATGGGCAGATATCACAAGCAATAAGTTGATTGGTCCGCACATTGGTCAATCACGCCCTATCATCGATTAATTTGTACACGAGCCTAGTCACGTGACTGTCACTCAGAGTGCCTTGTCCCCAAAGATAAGTTAGAGGAAGTTTACATGAACTTACCGACTTGTCCCGACAACGAGGAAGTAGCTATGTGCCTAAAATGTATAGCCCTCGAATCCGCTGATTAATGGCGATGCTCTTTCCCGCTAACACGAGGTTTGGATACTACTGTTTCCAAAGCCTCGTAAAACATATTGGTGTTTCGTATCGTAATAGCTACAGCTAAATAAAAACGAATAAACCTAATAGGTGCCGATGGTGTTACAACAGCAGCACTATTGCTGAAATTCCGTACGTCTAGAAGTCTCAACACCTGCTTAAGGTGACCTGTGCAGTCATCAGGATTTTAGGGTAAAAGTCGGAGGGCCTGTTTGTCGGATCATTTGTTACAAAAATTTGGACTCCGTGAACGATCGTCGAAATTTTGATATCATAGGGTATCTCCTAGCCTTCGCGGACCTTGTTATGGTCTACTTCATGTTCAGGGTTTTTAGAAATGACTGGGAAGCTGGACTACTTGTGGTCCGCCTGGCTGATGATTCCAGCTACTCGGTGATCCTCAGGAAGAATCTGATAAATAGGGTTTGGTCTCTTTCCGCTGCTGTCCACCTTGTTTTTGGGAAGAAGTGGAGATAACCGAGAGTGGCGTTGAAACGAAATTATGAATTGGCGGAGCTTCACAAGGAATTGATATGTTCATCTTTCATATGTTGACGAAAGAAAACATTCTCAGCCAGCACGAAGCATCATACGATGCTCGTCACGGACATCTGCCCTCGTGTATTTTGTGCAACAACACAGGCTAGTCGCGAAATGCGCTCATTTGCAAACCACTTAGTTTTTCGTGAGAAACTCAACTGAATCTCTGCTGAATATCTGGTCTAAGATACTATTCAACTGATATTCAAACGTTATTCAAGATATCGCAGTATATCCTATTGAAGGAACGCAATCTTGAAACTTTCTTGAATATACTGGCTAGTTCGGGCCATCCACGACTTTAAAACCCCAAAACACTTTTCATGCGGCTTTTCAACAGCCTCATTTTCTGTCGGCTTGTGTGTATACCGCACTCAGCAACTACCCTTTTAGCTCACACTAGAGCAAAGAATTTTCGTCCAACAAAAAGACTTCCGTCGCTTCAAGTCAGTTCTTTGCACCACCACGCCTTGACTCTTTTTCTTACGGTTTCTGTGTACTCAAGCTACGTGCGTGTGTATCGGATACCATCAGGGTTGTAAGACTCTCTATTCCCGCTAGCCCGCTCGAACGGGACTGCCATGCTGTAACTGAAAACATCAGTCGACGACGCAACTGAGAAGCTTCGGTGAGAACTGGAGAAATCCGTGCCCACTTGCTTGCTCTGGGATCGCTACCGTGCTAAACAAACTCTTCTTTACTCATGTGGAGAAAGGTTAAAGCAACGAAGCCACCGTCACCGACACATTTATGTGGCATAGGAATCCCGAACTGGTCGATGCACGTTGAACAGTGGACGACATGACAATCAGAAGACAAAGCCGGAAATTGTTGAGGCACTCGCCTAGTCAAACTACAAAAAAAAGAAGTTGAGCGCGACAAACGTATAGGACGACTTCTTGACCGAGAGACCTGTGTATTACCCATCACTCAAGCTTCTTTTCCAAGATTCTAGTTTTGTTCTGGCACACTTTGGCTGAACCTGGGCAATTTTTGGTGGTTGCTTCTCGAGTCCTTTTTCGCGACCTTCAATAGCTCTCTGTTTGGGAATCATTCGTTTGCTCCCATGTAACATCTGCATACAGACTCAGACCATAGGCTCTGAGATGAGGTGAAGCTAGGACTGCAAGCTGGATACGCAGTTTTGACTTCACGAGATACAAATCACTGCGCTGTCTTGCTGAAAGGTGAGCTGAGCATGGCGTACACACACATTTAGCATGACCTTTAACCTCTGAGTCAAACATAGCACGTGACCACCCAAGATTGCCCCAAAATCCATCGTAACTCCCGATCTGCCAAAGCACCGGATTCGGCATGCGCAATTATCATTCCTCCTTAGCAAAACCTAATGGGAGTGACGGTCTCCGTCATCGTAGCGAGCCGGACACCAAGACAACTGGTCAAACACTAAGTCGGAACAAGCATCAAATCAGTGCTGGTGCATTAAGTCAGATGAACAGCCTGGGTTAGTGAATTGAGCCTGCTTGGTCTGATGAGTACGACTGCTGGCACCATCCTCCGCTCGACAGAAGCAGCCGAGGACCAGCTCACCAGTCTGTGAAGGTTGTTGATCAAACATGAGTAATGCTAGGTCCACATTTTAGGTTAGGACAACCTGTTAAATTTTTAATAATGTGTTCGTGAAACCATTAAGGCGACTCGATAGGAATCCGATAAGGGCCCAAAGACCTTTAGGTGTGGAGATGGACTGCTGCAAGAGGACAGTCGATCCCTGGGGTAGAAATCGAGGTGTTTGCGCACTATGTAGGACATTGTAATATGGCGTAGTCTTCATACTTCAGCCGAGTACCTGAAGATTCCCGTGAGCTCGACTTAAAAAAATTTACCTGGAAATCTCGTAAACTAATGTCAGAACATCTCAACTTAGAAAAGGGATCCATCGAAGAACTCTTGGGGTATAATCCATATGAAATGTAGTCACAAGCTGGGTTGATTATGCTTTCAGTAGTATCCACACTCTGCTTACAACAGTGTGTGTTGAATTTCAGTGAGTACGCCGGCTCTCTGAAAGCAGCCTGCGCATCTACTGAAATACGCCAAGGTTACTCTATCCATGCAGTAAAATGACTGCATATAGACAAACGAGAGACTCCATGGCTAATCAGAACCAAATGCGTCTTTATCCCCCCAGTGATCGTGTAAAAATACGGCACAAAACAAGTGGTTCTTTAACCGGCGAGTTTCGAAAAAGATGCAAAGACAAAACAGGGAGGCAAAGTACGAGATCAAATTGGTGTGCGATTGGGTGAAATTTGCATGCATCTTTAAAAATTTCATTGATTTTCTTGAAGAATATGGCAGTACATTTAGCCCGCCAATTTCTATTTTCCGGGGAAACACTTAGTGTTGCGCACTGCGCGGAAAACATGGATCTGCACTAATCAGTCACTCGTGGCCGAATGGTACGGCCGGCAGCTAACCGAAGGGTCGCAGGTTTGAATCTCCCGAAAGAACTGTGCATTACGGATGGTCCCCAAAGAAAAATGAGGTAATTACACCATGCTTCTTCTCCTGTATTCTGCTGCGATATCTGACCGCTTTATTGGCCAGTGTGCTCCAGAGAAAGAATCAAGACCGACCCGGACGGGAGCCGCATGTACAAAAAAACGACAAAGGCTGGCAGGGGGTGGGCGCATCATGTCACAAACCCGATCTCTGCATCTCGACTTCCCTTGTCTAGGCTTGGGCAACGTGGCAGTATTCCACTCCTACGGGTTGCATGGCAGTTAGGAACCGATAAATTTTTCATGTCACAACACGATCACCAGAAGTGCACATTAAATGGGGTCATCTGTTGGCCGCTGGTGTGGGACAGATTGCAGCACCCACACACAGACTGTTCACAATGGGAATGCGCTTAGCGGAATAATGCACTTGTAAGAAATGGAGTGACCTTACCTATGACGTGCGGTCGCTATTGCCATTGCCTATTCATTTCTCTGGTGTGCAGTTTTACGAAGGCAAATACAGTAATGTCCATCGGTAGGGGCCTAGTCGCATACACAAGCAGACCACCCAGAAATGTAGATGAATATCAGAGAGATGGTCAAGTGCCCGGAAGGGTATTCACTGGACACAGAATAGATCTAGAAAAGGTGGAAATTTTGAGACGGGGACCAAGTTTCACACCACGGCGACTGATGGAAGTCACCAGCGGGAATAGAATAGAGGGCATAGAACTGGAAACCGGCAGGACAGCGGTTTCAGATCAGACGAGATGTCACGAGGCGTTGTGGAGTTATCAGTGATGTGGACTGGGTCTATAGGTACGAAATCCAAGCATAGGAAAATCCACTAGCTCAGCCAGCCTTCAACCGCAATTTACTTGTCCTGGTACCCTTTAGCGCACACAGACTAACAAGATTTGTGAATGACACCCAAGAGGAATAGTCCATTAAGGTTTCCTAGACCGGAAAAGCAAGGCCCTGAAATACGCACTCAACTTGAAGACAATCCCCCCTAACATGTCTATCGTAAGCGTTAGTCATCCGCACAAACAGGAACTTCATACTGACTTCATACTGGTAGAAAGAAATCTCACTGATTGGTTCTCGGGCTGCCTTAAAACTCGGTCAACAAAAGCGAACCATTGCCCAGGAACGAAACAACCGATTGTTTACCAAACCCCTCTGAAAAGATGAGCATTCAGTCCGTCTGAACATCTTACGATTGAACGGCTCACTGAGTTGCTAATTGTTCGATTCCTCCACCCAATACTGCTCGTTACTTACGGGCGTGTCTGGGTTGCTAACTTGCTGAGGGTGCAAGCAAAACCGCCTTCCTCCATGTGAATGCTTAGTACACGTTAACCTAAGCTGAGCGTCGACCGACTGTGGTTATTAACCAGATAGGACTTCGACTCAGAAAGATCTAGCAGTATTTCAGAAACCAATGGGTGATCCGAACCTACGGAACACTATTCAAAAGGGGCTGACTGAATGACAAGTACAGGGATTCGGGGTCAAACAAACCGCCGTCGAAAATAGTTTCCCCGGAGATCTAGAAGCTTGTTTTACTCATATTAGGTTTGCGTTTTTGATCGATTCTCTTTGGTCACTTAGGCCCTTTTTCGCAGATTACTTGACAGGGACCTGGTGCATTCCCGACTGGGAGGGTCTCGTCCGTTTCTTGAACATCCTGTTTTCAGGATGCATCTCCGTTGACACACGACGTCTAACAGATCGTCCAAAAAACCACTCTCTAAAGTGGAATGGATAAAGCGTATCACGTCAACGAGTGACACTGCCCGTTCTGAAATCCAGCGGTTTCCACGTGTGTGCGCGGAAGCACAACAGGTTGATTTTCCGACACAAAGCTAAGGTTACGTTAGTTGCAGTAGGTGTTCCCCGAGGTAGCCGCTTTTAAAGCATTGCTCCATAAGGATTGGTGTCTCCTCAACTGAGGTTCATCAAGCATTCCCCAAACAGAATCTGCACCAAACGAGAGCATGACCCGAGTCAACTCGTGTATCCCAAAAATAAACTGGTAGCCAAGGAGAGAGCTTGTTTACAAGAGCACTTTGGGGCGCGGGGATACCATGCAGCATAACGGCACCCAGTGCTGATGGCAATCAACACAACGCTGTAAAAACGCCGCCTACCACTGGTACTGCGTTTTGTGTTCAGCCTATACATACACCGACCAAGGCCTGCCTCTGATAGGTGTATGCAGCTTCAGGTCCGATGAACTGCGATGCCCTAAACGTACATCGAAATCTGCTGCTAGTATGACCATACTGGACTCTTCGTGGTGGACAAGAGGATAGTCAGTTCTCAACTCGATAAACCGGAGTTAATGCATAAATGGACACAAACAAAGAGCTCTCAGTACCTCGATCAGTGCCAGTTTTCATCGAAGTGAACACCAGACAGTCGGCCATCTACTGGTATCAGCTTGCGAACTGAGAGCCACATCAGCGCGGCGCAGCCACCAGAGTTTTGTAGTGGTTAGCGCGTGGGTAGGGAACCGTGCGTTCACTTCCTGTACGTGGACCTTGTAGTTTAGTTTCAGTTTCGAGCGAAGGAACTAACTTCAAAAGCTACTGTCACGCATGGCTCTCAGCACATAAAACAAACCATTAGCATGTGATGGAAAATTTTTGTGGTTTGCCGTAGCGTGGAAATCCATTGGATCTCGCTAGGAAGGTATGTATTCCCGGTGGTTGTCAATTCTTCCCCAAAATGTCGAGATGTTTACGGTAAGCGCAGCTACGACTACAAAAACGATACCCGTCCTTGGCGGATTGTTTGTTTAGTTCGCAGTTCCGGACGTGACTCTGCCAAGTTTTTTCCCTTCTCAAGGAGTTCAATACTTGTGTAGCCCACCCTAACATCCACAAGCCAACCTGAGCGCGTTGCGCTTGTCCACGAAAATAACGCTGCCCACAACGTATGATTTTAGAGCTCGCCATATGGAGAGACGGCATGAGGCAATATCACTCACAGCAACCCCGTCTATGAAGGGCATTTTCGGGGAGATTGAGAATGCTACCTTGTAGTGATTGTACAACCCCTTAGAAATGTGTTACATAAATTCAGATTAGGGGAATCCAACTGTGTGCCATTTCGGTCCATCTGATATGGTCACCCAATGGTATCATGTCACATCCCATTATCCCACTTGGGTTTTTGGTGAAAACCGGTAAGACCGAATACATAGCCGTCTCTTCCCAATGTTCAAGCCTTACATCATTCCAGATGCGATATTATGTGCGCGCCAGACCGCTTGTCAAGATTTATGCTTAACCCTCTTTTAAAACATAATAATCAGCTGAACAATGTTTGGAGATTTTTTCAGAAAATGTATTTTGCGGTATCTGTATGGCCAATCGGCCGTCGGACATTTTATCGATCGTTTCTAATGCTCGCGCATTCTGCCTCGAATACCGATTCTTCTATCATCATCATCTATCTCATCAAATATGGCCACCAGGTCGACAATTCAGCCCATAAAATCGCAACAACAGCAAAGTCAAATGCTAAAATTGTTGAACTCATATCCCGATAATAGTTCCAGAAGCTGGTTGTTGACCGGCTATTTTATAATTACACTGAAGGTGTGTTTGGCCGTTTCCACGATAGCAAAGCAGAGTGCACATCCTATCCAAAGTGTCACTCCTAGCCACGCTATCCAGCCCATTCGACTTTGGTTAGACATGCATGCTCAGTGCCTTCGCCTTGTGCAGCATGGGTACACGCTTCTCATCGATACAGGCGCACATTCGTTCCCGCGGTGAGTGCAGATTAGCAAGGGCCACAGAACCACTGAAGCCACAAGTTTTCATCTGCCTGGCGATCACTCAGGACCTATTGAATGGAGTGGCGTCGTCTGAGCCGGAAGGACGGCCACATACCAAGCAGACTAGTTAGTCGACTGGTCGCTGCTGACCAGCCAACCAATAGCAGTTTCTCTAACTCCAAGGTGGGACGCCAGACATGAAAGACCTAAGACTAGCCATTTGTTTAGTCAGGTGACCAGGTCACTCAACGGAATTCATGACCTACGACACATCGGTTACGTCTAACTAACCGCTGACACCTTCCATCGAGATTCTAACCTATTTCGAAACTATTCAAAAGAGCTGCCGTTCCCGCCTTGCCCAAACTATCTGCCAGGTTGCCCCAGGAACAGTCGAACTATCGGGGTTGGTTTCGAACCACGGACCTTCCGGTCGGTAAGCCGACACCTTAGCCACTGAGCTGATCCCAGTCCCGGGTTACAACGCCTAGGCTTGGCTCATGGCACTGCCAAGTAGTGACCGTGCGCGCAAACTGAGCTGCCCAATCGCACCGTAACAATAGACAAGCGTGGTTGCGACAGAGGGGCTAAAATTCGGATGCTCGGACACAGGATTAATAATACAGACAAAAGCACAGTGATTCCCCGGAAAAGGAAAATGCATAAACACAATTCGTCGAGTGAATGATGAACGGTCAGTAAGCAAGAAGGAAAAGGGTCAGTTCGGTGAACACCTGCAGCAATAGAATGAAACGAAAATAATAGTAATAAATCGAACAAAACCAAATGAAGAGTCGGAGAAGAGTGCTGATCGTTTTCTGTGATTTACATGAACACTGAGAAACGCAAACAAAAATATATAAAAGCAGCACCCTTTGGAAAACAAGTGACGATCAGGGGATTAGATATCGTAGTTACCGGCATCGTTGCAATTGTCAGTGACAAGTGATAAGCGAATGACGCAAAGGCACAAAAGAACAGAAAAATCCAATGTTGAGTAAAAACATGTGACACACGGACACACACATGAGATTAGCACCACTGATGTGTGAAAGTAACTCTTGTGAAACATCATGATTGGGTGGATAGGGGAGAGTCGGTGAACGAAGTGGAAACAAACAGGGACCATAATAGTTTGTTTGACAATCCTTTCGCGTCGTTCTACGCCAAGGCGAACACAAACTATCATGAGGAGGGGGAGGGGTAAGCACTGATGGAAAGGTATTATGACCTGGTCAGAATTAATAAAGATGTGTGCGTGCGTGAGAGTTAATCATCAACCAAATAACCAAGAGACAAAAATAAAACGGAAACAGTTGCGGAGCGAACGGGGTAACTGACCGAACAAATCGAAGTGAATTCGAAAACCCTAGGCTTGTGGAATCTTAGCAGTGCTGTTGAGATTTCGTGCAGACTGCCGCGGTTCTTCAAACAGCCTCTGTAACGGGAGAGGGCGGGAAAAAATGGACAATTGGACAGAACGATGGAATTCGTATTGTAATCGTGTGATTTGAGAGACATTCACAACAGGAATTACGAATGACGTGTAACAATGAGTCTGTACGATCTGCTAAACTGGAAGACAGCAGAGAATGGTACTAGCTTATATCGTGACACGACAGAAATAATGGATGTTCGACGCTGGCGATGCTGTGGAACACTGGTAATTCGGCTTGACCGCCGGCCTGTAAACATTTCATTGCCATTTAAGAAGACAACACGAGTGCGCACACCCAAAAGAGCACAGAATAGTGATGAAACGTTGGCGTACGAGTTGCCAAGCACGGCGGACAAGTCAACAAGTGACTGATTGATTCATCACCAGCGGAATCAACCAGCGACCGACCCGAAGCCCACTCAACAAGTGGTCGTGTGAAAGTCAGCAAAAGTAATTAAACGTCATGCAATCAAAGTGACCGGTCTGATGGAACAAAAAGTAGACTACTCTGAGAAGAGGTTTATGTTCTTACATGGAAAAGAAAAGCGTTATTAAGGGTCGTTTTACGTACCCACGTTGAGTTGAGATGTAGATGGCAAGTGAGGCAACATCGGGTGCGACGGTTCACTTATATCGAGTTACAGTGCTGTTTGTTAGCAAGATGCGGCCACTGATTGAAAAAACGGGACGGGTCCAAGTCTTTCAAAACTATTATTCGGGAACGATGACGTTAGAGAATCCACAAGGAACCCAAGGGAAAACAAGTGGTATGAGGTTAAGTAATGTGGACCTCAAACGGCACCTGGAATTCGTTGTGTTTTGGCAGTGCTATATGAGGTAGCCGAACTAATGTAAAATTAGACCGCCTTACAGAATTCCGATGGCCTAGAAACAGTACTTTTGAACAACACTCCGTCGATCCACAGAGCTGTATGATACACTTGTCTCAACACAAGCCTACTTGACTGACTTAGCTAGAACAGAGCTGCAGCCGGCCATAGCCCAGTTACGAAATGGGAGAGGGTATCAGGGCTGGACGACCTGTACACAGAGCTGAAAGCTAAGGGCCGCTATTGTAAAAGTAACCTGGTATACGAGTTCATACTTGTTATTCACTCAAGTGGGCAGATCCAGCGGCCAAAACCACTGATGTGCGAGTCCAGCAGACATTCGTGTTACGGCTGAATGGAGATTACAGAGGCTGGCTGAAACATTTGGTTCGGTGGGACCCCATTCTTCTAAACAGTCTTTTATTATTTTGAAAGTATAAACATCATGCGTTCGTGATCTAGTGTGTCACACAGATTCCTACTGTCTTGACAGTAGACCGCCTATATGGTTAATGGGAAGCTCGGAAGAACGGTGACACAGTACTGTAATGGGCATAGAGTGATACGAAACTGAAAAGAAGAAACGAATAAAGCCCAAACGAGTGGTGATCATTGTTACACCATCGTACTTAAGCCGACGGAGTTCTGTTCCCATGAATCGATCAACAAGGATTCGCCTCGCCCCAAGGAAATCTCCAATGATATTGATACAAAACCATCAGTTTTCATTACACCGTAAACAACATCGTCTGCTGCTCTTTGCATGCTTCGTTGAATGTTCAAATTTGTTCGCTCATGTCCACTAAATCGGGCGAGAAGGCCCAAGTGGTTAGAGCGCGAATTTACGGACCGGAAGGTCCGCGGTTCGAAGCCAACCTCTGCCTCTCGGCTTCCCCTGTCTAGGCTTGGGCAACCTGGCAGTATCCCAGCTCTCGTGATTCCCTCGGGTGGCATGAAAGCTAGGCACCGAAAGGATGTTACAGCTGAACGATTTATTTATATTTTTATATCCACTAAATCATGGACTCTGTGGCATTTGGGGAAGGTCGACTTTTGTTTGCAGTACTGACTGAAACGAGCTTTGATGATGGGATAATTGAGCTATTGAATGAGGGGCTCAGCTGATTGACTGGAGGACGGTTTCTCGAATCCGTACCACTATTCCCCGATAGTGCTATTAGCGTGTGGGGCACTGGTCTCACTTTAGGTTCTGCGTGACCGGGTAACCCTACAGCTAGCACCGGTCCTCCGCGTGAGTCATGGTCAATCTTATTTCCTGAAGTCTACACAGCACAGCAACACATTCAGATCCGCTCAATCTGACCACGGTTTGCCATTGGTTCACAGCCATCAAGCGACATGAACACTTTCGACCGGTGAATCCACTCCACATGTAATTTCCCGCATACTTCCACGGAAGTATTCCGATCCACTGAGAAAAGACAGAGAGCGACCGAAGTTTTTTGAAGAAGTTCAGATTACGGAACTGGCTACTAATTGAGATCCGCAATTAGTGTAGGTCTAGTTTCTGCTACATTTCTGCGTACACCCAGGCCGTTATGTACTTCGACTGGAAACAAAGTGGGGAACTATGACAAACACAATGATGAAGAAAATAAGTGTGACGAGAAGCCAATAGTTTGCCTTGTCCATGAAAAAAGGCGATTCGAACTATGTTTAGGGCGGGAGGAGGGGTGAGAAACGTACCCGTCATGCTGAGCGCAGGTGGCTCATCTGTGGAAAACTTGATGACGTCATCCCTGATCAGTTTGCCATCGACTCGTTCACTCTCATGCAGCGTAGTGACCATCTGACCACCTTCGACGATAGTTCGTTTCTCTGAAGACGTTTCGATAGTCTTGATGGTAACTGTTCCCTCGCTGAAAGAAAATAAAGAAGACAAGCTATCACTCAGTGACAGTCAAAACCACATACCCGGACCTATGCTCGACTGCCCTTAGTGGCTCGAAAAACTCGGTACAGGCCAGTAAACCACGAGATGAAAAAGGCGCTTTAACAGCCGAAGTGAAAATTGACAAGCTACATTCCACACAATGAAGGAAATGGGATCCTGCGCACACAAGTTAGGTGAACAAAACCAGCGCAACAAGATTTCGCTAGTTAGTTGAATCATTCGAGGTGCCCGCATCGAGACAGCGCATGATTTGCGGAGGGTGGGGGGACTCAAGAAAATGACTCCAGAACCAAAATGTTTTGTGGGTGAAAACGAGCAGAGTAGCAGAATGTGCTGAGAATCCCTATCGGATAACGGAAAGAAGGCGGGTAGGTAAAAACTTTTTTTCGAGGAATTCATTACGGAACTCCACAATTACAAATTATATAATACGGACTGAGTAGACAAAATCAATACACAAAGCACAACTGAGCGAATTGGTGAAGCTGCGAAGCACCGGTGCCGCAAATCACTCAATAGTCCTAGTCTAGGATTTATGGTGCGGTTAACGTCAGCCAAATGCCGCACTGAGGAACTTGTTATCGCTTTGCTGTTGAATATAAAGAACTGGAAATCATCAACTGCTCAGACGACTAAATGTCACCAAACCGATGCTAAGCTGGCAAGCATTTGCTTGTGGCGAAGAATCGAAACACCCACGTATTTGTGGAGAGTTAGACGTAGGCCATTTTGAAGCATTTATCGACTTTATGAGGTGCACTTCAAGGGGCAGTGCATACTGGTGACATTATTCCGCTGAAAAGTGAAATGCCTCACCATCCAAAACAATACCATCGAGTAACCCAGTGCAGAAGGGAGGGGAAACCGTCTGCAACAATTGTTGTCTAGATACGCTGGAGTAGCCCGTTATCTAAGCCCATGAGCGTATATTCTAGCAGTTGACACAGTCAAATATAGTGTACCATTACAATAAGGAGCGGGTCAGTAAGGCAGAGTTCTTTTGCTGGATGATCATCTTGATCGTGCAACTTATGGTCAATATTGGAGTCAGCATCGGACAGCAAGGATGGAAGCAGGGACCAGGAACGGGGGGATGACTGAGCTGCTGACAGTTTCACTACATCCGGCAATAACTTACCCATTTAGATACTCTTTGATGGAGTCCATAGTTACATCGCCGGCATGAGGAGCTCCGGTAGGCAGCGCGGAGCCAATTTTTTCTTCCAGCGGAGCTGCAGAGTCCATAGTCTCGGTTGTTTGCACTTCAGAGGTACCGTTTACAGCTTCTCCGTTTACGACAGCATCCGTTACCTAGAATAAGATGGGGATTAAGCACCAAGGGTAGCGAAACAAAACAGTATTAAGAAGGGCGAAATAATACACAGTCAAGGCAACTTACAACATCCTCAGTAACAACGGCTTCGGGTTCTTTGCTAGCTTCAGATTCGGCGGGAGCTGGTTCGCGGGGCCTGGCCCACTCCGGGAGAGTGACAGTAGCCTGAAGTGGACTGGGGGCACCCGGAGTAAGTAGGGCAGGCGAAGACAATCGAGGGACGGAAGAGAGTTCCGTTAGGATGAGCTGACAACCGGCATGCCAAAACACGAGGTTGGTGGACGTCAACGAAGACACACAAGGGACTGGATGAATGGTGGGATCGATGAAGGAACGAGCTGAAACCCAGAAACGGATAACTCACAAGTTAGACAACCTTCGAAGAAAACCCGGAAGACAGGTTTGCTCAAATAAACCAGTTCAACCTACATTTGAACAACTTCCTTAAATGTGGGATGGACAAAATGACGGCCTGTCCGTCATAACGAGTAACCACGACGTCCCATTCTGTTTTGGAATGCTCTCCTGTACCACGAACAAATGGTTGCACTCCAAAAGCGGTGAGAGATTTACGATGAGGTTGTGGCACCATAGCGACTGGCTTCGTTTCAGGCTTTTACGGCACACAAAAAAAACGGGAACAGGATGTAGGAGTAAGAATAGGAAAATAAAAGGCTACAGCCAACACGAAAGTTAAAATGGCACTGATAAAAAACACCAAAAACAGATCAAATAGTTCTGGTGGAACATCCTTTTGACGCGCCCCGACCTAAAGCTGCCACCTTGACGTGGTGGTCAGGCTTGAGTGCTGCAATGATCCCGCGGGCTACACTGGCTGGAACGTCGTTCCACAAGGTGCAACCATGCCAGGAAGGCCAAAGGGGAGCAGTCAGACCAAGAGCAGCGAGACCCCGTACTACGAGTAATCGTGCTACGAGGCGGTCTGGGGGTAAAGTCGTACTGTCCTCTGCGACAGGAGTGTGAAGGCAGTAAGGTGTTTCCCCCAGGCGACCAGCATGTCCGTATTTACGGAAGCAGCGATGCTGCCTTCCCCCGAGGAAGGACGGGTTAGAAAAGGTCGGCCCTAAAAACCGCACACTCCGATCGCCCAACGGTTGACCGTGACCGCCGGCGCATTATCCACTACGGTCGAAATACTTTAAAACCAAAGAGTCCGGTGCTACTCAAAACACCTGCTGTGCGCAGCCGCATCAGGAATGAGACAGTAATGCCTTATTCCCTGCGCCCTCGGGTTAGGCCAACCCCCTGCAGCCGAGCAGGTCAGACTATTGAGTCATCGGCTCCGGGCAGGGTCCCCAAAGAAAACCCTACTGTCCACTGCCTCGTGGATCAGACTTTTAAGTCAGAGGCTAGGGGCAGGGTCCCTGAACAAAACCTAGATCCCCCTGCCTTGTGGGTCAGACTTTTGAGTCAAAGGCTCAAGGTGGGGTACCTCAACCAAACCCCCTTCTTCGGCCTGGGCAACCGGGAAGTATCATTTGCCCGCGCAGTTCTGTTTCCACCGATGTCCCTCCCCAACCCCTTCCCACCACACAAGCAAATGTCACTGGGTCACTTGACTGTCAGTTATCTGACCGAAAGGCCCTATGCCCCTTGCTGCCTATTAACAGTAAACAAAATAACACCCTTCTAAATCCACGAGATCCTTTCTATATAGGAGCTTTTAACGTCCGTACTCTATGTCAAATTGGCAAACAGGCAGAGCTTGCTGAAACTTTATACTCCCTTAAAATTGATGTATGCTGTGTCTCCGAAACACGCATACAAGACCCAAGCGTGGTTATGCATCTCAGAACGCCAAGGATGAACTCAGCTCTTTCACATTTCTCCCTCCGTGTGTCCGGTGACCCAGAAGCGATGACTCGTGGACTATATGGCGTGGGAGTTGCACTCAGCCCCAGAGCTGAACGCGCTTTGCTTGATTGGATCCCAGTGAACAGTCGGCTTTGCGCCGTCCGGTTATCCAGTTCAATCAAGCTCAATGCCTCTCGGCATAAAAAGCGCTGCCTGTTTGTAGTGTCGGCTTATGCCCCAACGGAGTGCAGTTCTGATGTTGAGAAGGATACCTTTTATCGAGAACTATCCGGGCTCATTCGGCAGGCAAAAAGCACTGATATTGTGATCCTTGCAGGCGATCTGAATGCTCAAGTGGGTCGTCTGAGCTCCTTGGAATCACATTTGGGCGGTCGATTTGGAGTCGATGCTCGCCGCACAGACAACGGAGATCGACTCCTTCAGTTGTGTGCTGACCATGAACTGTTTCTGGCAAGTACGAACTTTCAACATAAGCGTTCGCATCGCGTGACCTGGCGGCCACCAACTGCAAATCAACCGTGGACCCAGTTGGACCACGTGGCCATCAGCTACCGGTGGAGAGCCACAATTCAAGACTGCCGTTCCTTTTGGGGCACACCACTTGATTCCGATCACGCCATGGTGCGTGCACGCCTGACAGTTCGCTTCCCTTCAGGCCCTCGCAAACTAGAAAGAAGCATGCCAATCCAGTATCTTCGAAGATCGACCATAGCTCAACAGTACCGATCTGAGCTAGCCCAACAACTCTCTACATGCACTGGCAGTGCGAGTGTAGATGAAGCATGGCAAAATGTGAAAGAAGCCATGTTAGCGGCGTTCAGTGCTGTCTGTCCAACCTCCCCGATTCGACCACAAAACCACTGGATATCGGCGAGGTCGCTATCCATGATTGATGCCCGAAATCCATACCAGCAGGCAACGCGTACGACGGCGCACGCAAATCCCTTAAACGCCAAATAGTGAAGAGCCTAAGGAAAGACCGAGAGCTCTGGTGGAAGTCGAAAGCTCGAGAGATGGAGAAGGCTTTTGCTACGGAAACAGCCGTGCCCTATATCAACTGATACGATCGACTGGTCCCAGGAAAACAATGGTCAGCGAAACGATAAGTGAAAAAGACGGCTCATTAATTCACTCCCAAAACGTCGACTGGAAAGATGGGCCGAACACTTCGAAGAGCAGTTCAGCTGGCCTCCTGCAACACAGCCTGTGGAGATAATGCATACGGGCCAGTGGAATGTAAACCTTGATCGTCCTTCGGAAGAAGAAATAAAGTACGAACTATCCGTACTAAAACGTGAGAAGGCACCAGGACCGGACGGTCTCTATCCAGCCCTCTTCAAAGAAGGCGGAGAATCCCTGGTGACCCATCTGACAAAGCTTGCTGGTGCTATATGGAACGAAGAGAAGGTGCCTGCAGAATGGGGCATGTCGACAGTTATCCCTATTTTCAAAAGGGGTACGCGGACGCTGTGCGAAAACCACCGTGGCATCAGCCTGTTAGCTGTGGCATCGAAGGTACTCTCTGGTCTTATCCTTCGAAGGTTAACTGAACACAGGGAGAGACAAATCCGTGAAAACCAAGCTGGGTTCCGTCCTGCAAGAGGATGCATCGATCATATCTTCACCCTCCGACAGATTCTTGAACAGCGACACTGCTTCCAGCAACCAACAATGGTTGTGTTTCTCGATCTGAAGGCTGCCTTTGACTCTGTAGACCGCCAGGCACTATGGCAGTGTCTGTGGAGCAAAGGTGTCCCCCTTAAATTCTTGACCCTTCTTAAGGCGCTGTACGCCAACTCCCCGGCCGTGTGAAGGTCTACGGGAAGCTCTCGCCTGAGTTCACCACATCAAGTGGTGTCAGACAGGGCTGTCCTCTACCTTTCCTCTTCAATTTCGTCATTGATACGATCATGGAAGACTCATTATCAGCCTCTACTGCCTGTGGGGTCGAAGCTCCCGGGGCGTCCGCTTACAGATATCGAGTATGCAGACGACATAGCTCTTCTTGGATCTGACGCCGTGGTAATGCAAAGAATATTAAATATAATCTAACTAATTCACCTCACGGTTCGGCATGCGCTTCACACCTGCAAAGTGTAAAGTGCTAGTGCAAGACTGGGTGGGCCCGAACCCCTAGCCTAGTGCTTGCGGGTGAACCGATTGAGGTAGTAGACAAATTTGTCTACCTGGGCAGCTGTATTAGTCCCGGTGGTCTCGCGAAAGATGATATTTCCATCCGAATTGGGAAGGCCCGAGCAGCTTTTGTGAACCTGCGTCACCTGTGGCGTAGGCGTGACATCAGCTTATCCGTCAAGGGTCGAGTTTATAATGCTGCTGTGCGCTCCGTATTACTATACGGATCAGAAACCTGGCCGCTGCGCGCAGGACGTCAAACGACTTTCAGTGTTTGACCACCGATGTCTCCGGAGCATTGCCCGAATCTGGTGGGAACACCGGATCAGCAATGCTGAAGTACGTCGAATGGTATTCGGGAGAAATAACTCACCCTCGATAGATGAACTGATCACACTGCATAGGTTGCGCTGGCTTGGCCACGTGCTACGCATGCCAGTCGACCGACTTCCTCGAAGGGTTCTTTTCGCACAACCACGTGAAGGGTGGAAACGAGCCAGAGGCGGTCAAACAATGACTTGGCAGCGAAGTAAAAAGCCACTTAGCAAACTCAGCTGCGCTGGTCACTGCCGTCTTCCTGGATGGGGACCCCGAGACGGGCCACATCAATGGTTAGAGACATTGTCAGACATGGCCCAATCGCGCCCTCAATGGCGCTCATGCATCAAGCTATTGCCTTCAATGCATAGCCCCCTTCCCAATTCCCCGACGTAACAGCCCATTGACAGTGGTGCATTTACTCGCGCCTCCAATGCGCAGGTACCTACCTCACCTCCCCAAATCATCTGCGGACGAAACTGTGGCAGCTACAGCCACTGTACGACAAGTACACGGTTTCTTACAGCTGATGATGATGATGATGAAATACTGCCAGAACACATTGAGGTTGTAGACAAACCATACACACCTCAATACGAGCCCATCCCTATCACCGGATCGCTTGTTAGAACATTTTACAAGCACGAAATAAGTTGAGTGCACCAATGTCAATAAAACACTGAGGGCTGTGCTAGAAAAACGTGTCGGAAATGAGGTATACTTGAGGTACGCTGTCCCTTTCAACAAAGACGATCACTTACAAGAGGACTTTCAGACAGTGGGCTCCTGACTACGTAGTGTGCATCCTTCCTGCCTTATCACGCGCAAGCTGAGACCACCTCAATAGTGTCATGAGATTTGGGTTGGAATTAGTAGGTTTTGGAGATTCTTTCACTCCTAATGAGCAAATCCCAATCCAAACGAGAAGAGCGCGTAATTCACACAAGGGACTGAGTAAATCTTGAGCTGTCACCCAACTAGCTTTCGGAAAGTAGTGAGGGGGGGAAGACAGAACCTCAAGTCACTGAAGGAATGGGGCGAGACCTTTCGACGGTCGAATTATTCCCACACAAGTGCTTCGTTGTCATTGGAGCTCCGTATGTAAGTGATAAATGTTTGGATACATGACCCTTACCCTCCAGATCACATAATCGCCGAACAATTTATCCGAATTTTTGTTCGACTTAAAACTTGGTTTGAACCAGCTGTTGGCTTAGTTAAAGTTGTCTGGTTACTGATGAATAGTCGGAATGGTTTGTCCTCCCCAACGACCTAATAAGCACTAATCCATGGGTGTGTACTTGACCTTGTGTTTTTAACAAAGATGTGGCCGGATTCCTGATAGTTCTAATCAAAAGGTCACGCACTCGGACCTTCTACGCCTACTAAATGAACTCCAATAATGAGTAATGAGCTTGTTTGTCCGAGCTCTTCGGAATCCAACCACGATTTTGCTACAAACATCCACCAAGTATACGTCCAATGCCTGATGCTTCTTAGGTCCTCCGTAAGAATCAACGATTACTGAGATAAGGCCTGCCAAAGTCTGTTCTCATCCAAACCTAGGGCCGCTCGAATGTTTGGCTCTATTATTTAGTGTAATAATCAGACCGTCCTCTGGCTTGGGAACGCTCTTACCACATAATGACCGAATCAACAGTGCATAACACTAAATAACAATGGTTCAGAGCTGCAGCGCCCTTTTGGTCGGCCGAGATACTGCCCGGTTGCCCAAGCTTAGACAAGAGCAGCCGAGATGCAGAAATCGGGTTCGAACTACGTACCTTCCGGTCAGTAAGGTCGTGCCCTAAACAATCAGTCATCTCGAGCTGGACAACAGTACACGCACAGTCAGAATAAGAACAGATCGTCTAGCAGGTTTCCTGTCACGCGGGTCATTTCCACTAATTGACGTCCAATATTGTAAGTGAGGATATTCAAACTGAACAATGGTGTGTGGATACTGTAAATCACGGATCTTTATAGGAGGTTGGAAACTATTGTGTACTGCTTATGACTGTCGGCCGTGAAACAACGCGCTAATCGTCTAAGTGGGGCATTCAGGATTTCCATAATTAGCCTAATTTTCAGTTTCTACGGGGCAAAATGCGTAATAAAACCGCTAGATCTGCCCCGATCAGGCATGGTATGTGAAATTTGACGCATAACGAGACCTACCTCAGCTGCAGGTTCCGGATGTTCAGTAGTTTCTGCGTTATCTCCGGATTTGGGCGCACTGACAGTCGCCTCACCGGTAGCGGTAGTATTTGAACTGGATGTACCTGTTGCCCCCGACGAATGTCCAGGTAGGCGGATTCGTTCAACAAACTTGTGTTTATGGTTGTTTGGTTTTGTTGGTTTTCTCAGTGTGTTGATGATATGCAAGCGAACACAACAGTAACTGGTGAGACTCCATGGGAACTGCTGCGGTCGGTGCCGGAGTAACGGCAGGAGCTGTGGCACTTTCGTTTTCTTCTTTTGACCCCTCTTCCTTGGTTGTCTCTTTTTTCGGTTCAGCCTCTGGCTGGTCAGGTTTGGGTTGCAATTCGCACCCAGTGCTTGGGAAGTAAGAAAAGAATAAAAAAGAACGTAGATTCGGGTTATCCAAGAAAAACCTAAGGAAAAGTATGAACAACCCGCACGATTTACTTCCGTAGACTTACCGAACTCTGGGACTGGACGACACCGGTGTTCGAGAGTTGGTGTCCAAGACACATAAACCAATAACCGGGGCACGATGCTGCAATTGCAACTCTTTGTGAAGCTGAACAGTGACAGGACCACTAGTGTCTTCCCAGCTGAGGCTATGCGCTATCACGCGACCATTCATAGTACCGACCCAAATGGAAGGGGTACGCGGTGAGGGAACGGCGGAATGTTGAGCGGTAGCGGGGACCGCCGACACGACGTAAGTGTCGGCGAACAACAAGAAGCGAACGGTGGATGGACCGAACTCATCAGCACTCAGGGATGTGGGTTCTGAAGGTGTTTCAGCTACCTGCTCAGCTTGTGATGCGCCGGGCTCTACTGGTGCCGATTCCTCCGTCGGCTCAGGTTTGGGGACATCTTGTGATAGCGTAGGCTCCGGGCTAGCGGTTTCTTCTGGCTTCAAGGTGGGCTCTGCAGCTGGACGAGGTGAAACAGAAAAGGCGCTTTAGCTATGGAACAGATAATCAACAGCAAAAAGTTGAACACGGTAAAACACCCACCCGCATCCTTGGGCTGTTCTCCTTCAACCGGCTGTTCGGTCGGCTGGGTAGAAGGTGCCGCTTCTTGGGTCTCTTCAGGTGCCTTTGTTGTCGAAGTGCGCAAATGCTTTAATCGTCGGAACGATTGTCGCACACTTGCTGTTATCTGTTTGCCGCGATTAACGATGGCTGTTTGCATGGCCGAGACTGAAAGTAGCGAAACACAATCGGGTAAATCTAGATATCACGAGTGCTGGACCAAGAGGTTGCATTCCACTTAGGGATGCGAGCCAACTGGACAACGACAACAAACAATTAGAGCAGATGGCTTATGTGAAAACAAGTAGATGTCGTTAGTGCTTTCTGGAACCAGAGGCGATTCGGCTATCGGATGGCTAAACTGTAGGCTTCGTGCAGTTTATGAAGAACCTGTGCACTTACGCTCCGGTTTAACGATGTCATATGCAAGGGGATGATAAAAGTTCTCGAAAAACATAGAATGAGGGTTTCTCGAAACAACATAAAATACCGGAGAATCGGCTGTCCCAACAATCACAATTTGCAATAACGACTTTCTACTCACCCTGATTATGACGAGAAAATCTGTGCGTACCACCGGTGGTTATTGGAGATTTTGCGAAAAGGAAATCCGTGTAGATGGCACTCTTGGCAAGTAGATCGACCACTGCAAAGCCATGCGGCGAGCCCAAGGCAAGCAAATGCCAACTGGGTTCTAGGGCTACTGCTGTGATAGGAGCCGGTGGATCCAGCTGGATCAAGGCACATGGATATAGCGCGGTGCCCGCTGTGTCGCATACCTGAGTGACACCTTCGAATGGCTAAAAGGGAAGCAAACAGTGAGTATTACTCGTAAATCACAGGGGTCAAGTCGACGGCCTATGGCAGATAACATAGACACAGACACGGATGATTGGTGACGATGAGTGGCTGTAAAACTTAGATAGACTAGATAAGGTAACACCCCCCTCCAAAAAACGCCACCCGTAGGAAAATCTAGTTTTCCGAGCCCAAGCAGCTCCCCAAAAGACAGTCGTTGAAAAACAGTGTTGGTCAAAACTACAAACGTGATTCGAGTGCAGACGCTGACCTATTAAAATAGGACAATCTGGGTTCACTGGGGTGGAAGCAAAAGAACAGAACAGTGAATTAATGATTAAAGAAGAGGGAATAGATACAACGCCATTACGGGTTGCGTGACATCATCATGTAAGTGAAGACCTTCAAACACGGAGATGGTGGATTTTTGCTACCTCAATCTAGCAAACAGGCACCGGTGCAATCAAGACCGCCTTTTCCCATGCTCCACCTCTAGGTTATGCGTTGTCCACATTGTGGTACCTTCCAGTCAGAACCTGCCTTGGCAAACATAACGCGGAGAGGAAACTGACCATTTGGCCTAGCCAGCGTAGTTGGCACAGCTGAATCAGCCTTGTTGATTCGATGTTTCCACGATAGTCAAAAAGAGCTCATCTTGTCTTGTCTTCAACACAAAGCACCCAAGCTTCACAACCCTGAAATAACACCGAACACAATGCCGAGTTGTAGACCTTGTCTTTCAGCGACAGGCGATTCCATAGGTGCCTTGGTTGAAGGAAGGCAGACGAAGGACTGTAGCGTAATACCACAATGGAAGCGTCTGGATTACCTGACACCCGGAGAATGAAGCATGAATAAGCTAAGCTGTTTCGGGTCGTATATGGATGCACCACTGAAGTATGGTTTTTCGCGCGTTTTTGGACGCAGAGTAGAGGATTCAGAAATAAGGGTGTGTTGGACCAATCTGGCGGAGAAACTGGACAGTAAACACTGCTACGTCAAGCAGATTCCTTGGTGGTGTTGGCGCACGTTTGGATTCCACTTTTGTGGGTAGAGGGCTAGGAACCGACACTGACTGTATAGAGCTAAAAATAAATAGGGTTGTAGTGGCATGGACAATAGTTAGAGCTAAAAATTCAGGGGAGAACACCTGTTGTTCCAAAGCTGCGTAGGCAGACGCTACTTTCCAGTAGCGTGGGTCGAAGAAACTAGATCGAAGTGGTCGGAGAGTAAGACCAGACCCGGTTGCATAACTCATTCGGTGTTGATGCTACATTTAAAACAGGCCTATAATGCATATCATTGTGATCAGTCTTATTCTCTGCCAACTGGCTGCGCTGAGACCACGTGGAAAACATTCGAGCTTCCGCTGAGCATTCCGTGTATTGTGAAGGTAAAATGTGACTTGGACGAACGGGAGGGAGTCAATTATTATTCGATGTGTCGGTATACATCAAGGAAGTTGTGGATAGAAACCTGAAAAACTCGGGGATATCTGAAAAAATAACTACTGGCCAAAATGCTGTGAAGATAAACCACTTACCTTCATAGCTGCAAGGCCGTTCCAAATGTACCTTGGACTGGCTGCATCTTGTTCGATCAAGTTGACATGGATTCTAGAAACATCGGGTTCGAAAGTTAGCATGGCCTTGTTCTCCTCGTTTGCGGTCCATACACTGACCTGTCCACCACAACCACCAACGACTAGGGTGATCGAGTTGGGTGTGGCGGATGCTGTCAGCTGAGTCACAGCAAGTCGAGGGTCAGGATGTTCTACACAGCCTCAATTGATGATTCACCTCGGGTGCCACTGGTAGATTTTCCTTGATCTTCGTGGGCTTGTGAGTGCCGCGACAATTTAGTTGGGGGGGGGGGGGGTGAGAAAAAAAGGAAAAATAATTTGCAGTGTCGAGCAGTTTAGGAATAATGATGAGGACAGAAAACTTTACAATATCGCGACCATCTGGTCACATAGGAGCTCAGAAGCATCTTGTGGTGCAAGAAAAAAAAACAAAGCACAAAGAACGTACTAAGCCATTTGGGGAGTCGGATAGGTTGAAGAGCGAATCGGTGTGGAAGGTTCCCAATCGGTGTACACTATCTCCGCGACCGATCGCAAGCAGTGTGATCCAGCCGTTGGCATGCCCTAACACAACGACATCGTTGCCGTCATTGTGGGCCAAATCAATACTCTCGTTGCAGTTTTCTCCACCCCAGATGGGCCATTGCGAGTGTGTGACATCGGTCTGGGCACACTTGACAGCAGTACGAAGACGACTAAGCAGGGCAGACGATACCTGTGGAAAAAAAGTACGTTAGAAGGAAGAGTACTTTTCTAGCTGAGAAGACAACTCATCAAACGAGTTCCGGAAAACTGTTAGCTAATCGTAGTTGGGTGGGCGGATTGCCAACCCCCTCTCAGTTAGCGAATGATTACCAGACAGGCTTCTACTTTAAGTAGATTGAGTCACAGTTGCAAGTTTCATTCCCGATTCCATTGTGGTTTTCTCGACCACCCGGAGTCGGAATTGTCCTCGAACCTTCTACTGGAAATAGTCTGGGACTACAGTCTGGGGGACTACAGGACTACAAATCAATTTTAGGCGTTATGCAACGACAGAAATTGGGGCAGTAAAACGGCGCATGAGACAAGTTGATTACGGAAGTGATGTAGAACTAAAGATTGAGAATCCTGCTCATGATCTTAGACTCACATGGTCTACTTGCCCAAGCATTTATGCACGAAAGACCTGAAAGTACACATTCTTGCAACAGCGTTATCCCTATCTCCCCTATCAGAAAGGTAGAATTGGTCAGTGGGACAGATTGGTTGAAGAACTACATACAACGAGTAGCTGTCTCCTGACTGTGCTTGATGAACGAAATTGTATCAGCCAAAATCAACACACAGCTAATACAAGGCCGTTGACAAACGAAACTGAGCTGAACACAACACGAGAAATTTTGTGGTAATCAGATCGAAAAAGACAGTGGTTTCTGAACATGGTGAAATGCTTCGAAACAGCATTCCAGGCCCATCAGCACCAGCGAAATGAACTGAGCACGATCATGACCATCTGAAAGTGCCTGTTGCCCCCATCCCGAATAGATCAGGATAGAAACTAACAACGAGGAAGTCGTTGTGCTTACTGTCAATCCGATCCGGCGCTATCGATTGCCTCTTGGAAACACCCAATTTACGACTTTTAGCAGGAAACTGTCATCATCAGCACCAGCAACCATTAATCAATGTTTGTGTTGTAAAATGGTTAGGGGTCTGACCAACACAACCTCCTAGTCCCTCATGTTGGGGACTGGAACGCCTGAGGCGAACGCCAAACGTCGCTGCTTGCGGTCAGGCTTTCGAGGCAAAGAATTTAGCTGAGAACCTTAACCATCCCCTCGTCTCGGTTTGAACGCTCAGAGAAGTACCTCATTCCATGCACAGTTACAAATAACCTCATGCAACATCACCCATTGCGTGATGTCACCAGCCAGCCGCCTTAGTTTCTAAATACAGTAGGCCAGATAAGTGAAAACAGGCTACTGTTGACACCATTCTTTCTTCTCCCACTTTCTATTCCAATAATGATAGTCTCCTTGCAGACCCATCCGTTAGGACCGACGACCCCAATAGTACTTCATCGGTACCGGCCACGACATCTGCGCGTCAGGCGGCGCCGACAGCATCAAGTATCGTGAAATCAATCTTTAGACCTCAGTAACTAAACCATCTGATTACTCCTAATGCTCACCTCCTAGGCAAGCAGGACAACAAACGGCTCTTTCCGCATTCCAGAAATCCAAGCTGAATCGCGAACGCAACCGCGCCATCTCTCTACATTCGTCCCCGACTGCGAACATCTAGCGACCAAAACGACACTGCAGCCAACCATATGGTTTCAAGTCACCAGGTGGAAGTACCTTTTTAGACTGAATACCCGTTGATAGTCGCCTGTGTGGGCAGTTGATCGCCATTTGCTCGTAGCGTCCGTTTACGCCCCAAACGACATCAACAAAGACAACGTTTATGGCGCCGTGAGTGCTCTGTTAGGGCGGACTAAGAGCTGATATCACTGTTGTTGTCGTCGGAGAGTCAAATGTACACGATTCAGTCCACCTGAGACTGAAACGGTTGGTCAACTTGAGTTGAACTCGATATGTACGGACGATGGGTAACGAACACCAGCTGCGTATTGATTGCAGGCTGAGTTCACGCCTTTCTAACTGAAGAAACGGGCGAAATCGTCGGGTGACATGATAACCCCCGAGGGTGAGCCAGTCACGGACCCAAATTGGTCAGCTGCCGAATGCGTGTACCAATAACCGTTCGGTACATTTGTGTGGGTTCCGACAATGCACTCCTCTGGAGTCGCTTCGGTCGGGCCGCGTAAGGGACAGACAATCCGCAGCAAATGATAGACACGCTGATCCCGAAATGAAACGAATATATCAGAACCATTTTCTGGACTATTTTCCAACTGTTTCACCGCCGGATGTCAACTCGTCCTGGCAAGAGGTCGCTAGATCCTTGCACAATTCCCGGAGTACCGCATCTGGCACGGCACACCACGACACCGCCAGCTCAACCCGAGCATCGGATATCAGACGGAACACGCGCTACTCGAATATCGAAATGTTTCCGTCGGTTCCGAACGTAATCAAACCAGGAAGACCTCAAGCGAGACTCAACGTGCACACCGACCGTGAAGCCTGGTGGACACAGAAGAGCAAGGAATGCTGAATGCCAGAATGCTGGGGAAATGCCTGAAAATTATTTCAGTTGATCCGTGCGACCGATCCGGTGAGCGAATCCACTAAGCATCATCCTGACGCGACCACATTTGATGAAGGATGTCTTGACCGCTGGGTCAAGCACCTTAAACAAAATTTTTATGCCCACCTGCCGCTCAGTCAATTTTTCGAGCTATACCCTGGAGGGTGGACCCGGAACCGCCTGAGCCGCGGAGGTGTACGACTGCGTATCATCGCCTAAACGCCATCGAGCTCCTAGTCCGGATTACCTCCCCTAGCATTAAAAAGGAACGGAGGTGAAGTCTTCGATCAATACTTGCCTGATTGGTTTGCCTCCATTTTAGTGGAGAATAGTGGATAATGTATACTAAAGAAAAAAAAACGTTCAGCTGTAACACCCTTTCGGTGCCTAACTGCCATGCCACCCGAAGGAAGCACGAGGGCTGAGATACTGCCAGGTTGCCCAAACCTAGACAGGGGAAGTCGAGAGACAGAGGTGGGGTTCGAACCACGGACCTTGCGATCAGTAAATTCGCGCTCTAACCACTTGAGCCATCTCGCCCCTATACTAAAGAGATTCAGTAGTAGTGACCGTCTTCAAAAATGAGACACGCTGTGAATGCGGTAATCTCGGAGGGATCAGCTTGACTCTAGTCGAAACAAGAGTATTGGCGTCATTTGTCCTTCATCACAACACGGTGGTTCGTGAACCATTAACTCGAGACCAACTACCGGTTGTCGGGTGTTAGGAAAACGCCATAAGTATAAGCAACTCACAATTTTGGTGTTCCTGCTAACCGGCTGGACCAGCAAGAAATGCCTCGGTATTTGTCAATAGAATATGTTCTTCGTAGTTTCAGGCTTTCGGGCGTGTGAGAGTCATTGGAGAGCTTTCCAAAAACATCTGTACAGAAAGTAGTGTACGACGACGACGTCCACTCTCTCCATTCCTAATCAACTTCGCCGTCGGAGTTCTAGGCCAACTACACTGTTAGAAGTGATTTTCTGTGACTACTATCGTACAAACTTGATTGATTTTCGACCAACTCCTGTTAGTCATGTTTGGATACATCGCATACACCATATGAATTATGAGGGCTGCACACACTGGACGCCTCAGGTAGTGGTCAATCACACACGGCTTTAAACCATCTGTTGAGTACAGTGATCGTTTTACGAGTTTCCCTTCTTATTTACCACCAAGTTATATTCCTTCAGGTTTGAAACGGGTAAATGATGTTCCGCCAGTTGTACATGCGAAACAAAGCAAATCGTGGATCCATGCTTCCCCAGAAGAACGAACGCTGCCGTAAGATAGCACCGATTCGATGACACTGCTGCTTACATGCAACATACGTTGCAGTATATGAGGAGTTAGTATATACATTCGCAGCTGTCCGGTGCCTATAGAGAGCAGTTCAGTCCGTGAACAGCAGAACGCTGGTAGTATCAGCATGAAGAAAGTGTGGTAAAGTTTGAATATGCCGTAGAATTAAGGAAATGTAGGTTCTGTTTTTTATTAGATCCCATAAAAATATGATGATCCAGTTTCAAGAAGGTTTGATTGGCACACAAACGGCACTGCGGATTTCGTTATCAAGCTGTTTGTGGAGGTTAAATTGGGCTGCAGGTTTAACATTCTTCATAAACTGATACAAAACACGCAAAAAAACCGCTTGGTCAGATGTGATGGGACCAAACTGCGTAGGCGATAGTAAATACGTTGGTTGGGAGAGAAATTTAGCTTTAATAGTAACGGGTAGAACGCCAACGGTTGTGAACATGTATCCCAAGGGGATGCCGCTAATATTGCGGCTAACCGGATATTGTGTGTGTGTGTGTGTATATAGGAGAAAATAGCCCAATGGTCACCCAATGAAGAGATGCCGTGTGAGGAAAGCTTAGGAAACTATCACAAGACTCACTTTGCTAAGATGAGTAACTGCAGTTACTGGAGAAATATCCAAACAATTCAAATACGGTGACTGGAAAGTGGGCCAGTTTGGTTGTTGGAGATCTATCACAACCAACTCGCGTTCGGTCATGACTAGCAGGGCTATAGCACTTTGTGGAGTGCAAGGAGCGGAAACCGGTGCTTCGGTGACTGCCGGCACCTCATCTGTAAGGGACAGGGGACAATGAACATTCAGCAACGACACAACGGTTCCACGAAATGACATTTCTAAGGATAACTCATTTGTGTCAAACGTGATAGCTGTGGTCACACTGAAATAGGGCCTAATGATGGCGATGGCCCGTGGTAACAGGCAATCTGACGATTTTCGTGCCACAGTGGGTTACTGAATGTAAAATTCGGATGACGAATATAGTCACAAGAATGTTGTTTGAGCTTCATGAGCGTAGAACGATGCGGCATACACAAGGGCGGGATCGCATTACAGTCTCGTCTGTGTGGGTACACCAGCTTGCCATCCAAGAGCGTTACTAATGTGGGCAATGATGTCAGAGATTACTCTTGTCACTGCAGGGCCTGTGTTGAGAAACTATTGTCCACCGACTAAAAGAATAGCTCGCAAAACACGCGGATCAGCCGATCACCAGCAGTCTATTTAGCAGAGCTAGAAAAACCCCAGGTCTCAGATAACCTAAGGGTGAGTCATCAGCGCACGTGCAAAAAGAGCCACTTTTAACTTCCATTAAGGAGTTTATGGTTCGGATGGTGAATGCTCGACTCCCTGTGGACGCAGGTAGGATTTTCCAATCCACAAAAACCACACCTACCATTTGGGGACGGTGGGGTCGACCAATCCAGATAGAGGCAGAAGAAACAATAAGGTAATTGGAGCTAGTTGTGCAAGATCAGGGAACATGACAAGGCTTACCAGTTTTCACGGATTTTTGTGGTATGAATAGGAAATCTTTCACTGGAGATCCGAACTGGAAGCACACGTGGTGTTCTGGATCTTGTAGAACGGAGACTGCATGGCGATCGTTGAATTCAGCTCGGGGCAAACCACCGGAGAAGGCAGTTATCACACCACCGCTGTACAAAGAAGAAACAGATCTTAGTCCAACAAAGAGGTACCTTAAGTGAGGACTAATGATCAGTAATGAGGAGGGAGAAATCACAACCCGTTGAACAATATCTGTGCAGGGATATATATATATGGGGTTTTCATCTAACTGGGGGTGCTAAAGCGGGGGTTATACTTGCAAACGCGTTCCGCGTGACGGTCCAAGTAAGAAAATCATTCAGCTGTAGCACCCTTTCGGTGCCTAACTGCCATGCCACCAGAAGGAAGCACGAGGGCTGGGATACTGCTAGTTTGCCCAAGCCTAGACAGGGGAATCGAGAGGCAGAGGTCGGGTTCGAACCACGACCTTCCGGCCAGTAAATTAGCGCTCTAACCACTGAGCCGTCCAAACTGGTATGCAGTAAAGTACACCACTCTCCTTGAGAAACCTTTATTTGAAGAACACCTCATCGGAGGCAAGTTTGACGACTTTCAGCTGTTTTTCATTTACCAACGACTTTCTTCAAGAGAAAACCTCAAGTATCACAGTCCTTGTTATCTAAATTCTTTGCAACCTAAGTCTGCCATGCTCAGAGATGACAGACGATAATCAGCCCGTCGTTGAATACTGCTCATGAAATATTGCAGCCTAAGCCACGACAATGGAATGGCTTTGCCGACTGCTCCTCCGTAATGCCATTCGTCTCTCACCGAAAAGAGCAACAGTGTGTGTCTGACAAACCATAACGGCTTTGATACCCCATCAAATGATTCAACTATTTTTTTGTGGAGTTTGGCTCTACAAAACCAGATAAGACCAGCTGGTACCGTCTGAAACAGTGCGTTCAAATAACTTTCGATATCAGTGACCACCATCATGGGTAACTTTCGGGAGGAATTCTGTAATTTGACTCGAAAGTTCGATTTACACCTAGTTCACCGAAGGAGGTGTATCTATTACCAATAAAAAGGAACAGAACCTTATGAGGATTTGTGAACCAGCGATGTATAGAACTCTGTTGGGAACTGAAGCCAAACCCTACGGATGGCTTACTCAATTTTTTATGGTAGAGAGTAGACATCCGACATTACTTAAAAAGCATCAAGCTCTCCCCACCCCCACCCCCACCCCGGGTTTCCAAAAGCCAAGGCTTTATGGCGAATGCTGACAAAAGGTTTGTTCAGTGACTATAATCTTTGTTGAATTCGTGGCTCCGTTTACTTCGGTTCGAAACTCTGTATAAGTGAGTTTGAACACCTCTAAAGCGAAAATTCAGAGATAAGTTTAGACTAATCCATCGATGACAGTTATTGTCCCCTATCGAATAATCAATACCCAAAAAACGATCAACGTGCGACAAAAAACACGGCAATAACAGACCTGACACCAGGATGTTGTATTATCTTTTTGATTGCACCACACGGAAGAGGACCTGGAGAGAGGGAGAGAGAGAGAGTGAGTGAGTGAGTGAGTGAGTGAGTGAGTGAGTGAGTGAGTGAGTGAGTGAGTGAGTGAGTGAGTGAGTGAGTGAGTGAGTGAGTGAGTGAGTGAGTGAGTGAGTGAGTGAGTGAGTGAGTGAGTGAGTGAGTGAGTGAGTGAGTGAGTGAGTGAGTGAGTGAGTGAGTGAGTGAGTGAGTGAGTGAGTGAGTGAGTGAGTGAGTGAGTGAGTGAGTGAGTGAGTGAGTGAGTGAGTGAGTGAGTGAGTGAGTGAGTGAGTGAGTGAGTGAGTGAGTGAGTGAGTGAGTGAGTGAGTGAGTGAGTGAGTGAGTGAGTGAGTGAGTGAGTGAGTGAGTGAGTGAGTGAGTGAGTGAGTGAGTGAGTGAGTGAGTGAGTGAGTGAGTGAGTGAGTGAGTGAGTGAGTGAGTGAGTGAGTGAGTGAGTGAGTGAGTGAGTGAGTGAGTGAGTGAGTGAGTGAGTGAGTGAGTGAGTGAGTGAGTGAGTGAGTGAGTGAGTGAGTGAGTGAGTGAGTGAGTGACACAAAACATACACCAACGCAAGAATGGGACAAGGAGTAAATATGGTCAAGAGACTGTTCCACAGCGAACATTGGAGTGGCCTAACATAAATCTGAACCCAAAAGCGGCCATTAATAACCCAATACGAAGCCTAGCAAGGCCTTCAGGAGACAGTGATGACAAAAAATCGGGAGATATAGGGGCTTTTAGTTCACCAACTGAATAGCAATCATAATTATACCACTAGAATACGGTTGCAGGCAGTCAGGCGCAGTATCAGTCATAGCAACTGATCCACACAGAGCAGTAGTCTACTGAAGACAGTCACAAGAACGACAGAGCAACAACGGGAAACTAGCCGTAGACATAGTGGAATACAGTGAGGCAAAGCGGTGCGAAATTCAGCAAAAAAGAAAACAAGGAGCTGAGTTATACAACATTATTCAAGAATGCACCGGTTCCAAAATCAAGCAATCTTGATAAGTGAATGTAAATTAAGTCGGTTCCAGTGGAAACCAACAAATTGTGAAATTACTTTAAGCCGAAAAACATCAATCTCCGCAATAATGACCTGAGAGAACGGTCAAGCATTAGATGACAAGTAGACAGCTGGGTATTCGTTGTTTTTTTGCAGTATTACCGAAGAATGCATGGAAGACTTCAAAGGGAATCGACGGCCAACACAAGGCTGAGATGTTCCAGTACGGAAATCTGTGATAGCGCTACTTCAAACCACAGATCGACAGATAGCTAATACGCGAGTTGTTTTTCTTATACAACAAACCCAGTACCGATCGCGATAAAGCATACGAAGTTGGGGAGGACCTGGGAACAACATATGCAATAAAAAGTCTATACCCTAACAAGCTTCGTGCCCAAGCTACCTAGGGAAGTTCAATGACAGGGAACGTGCAGCCAAAAAGTAGGTAGATATATGATGCATTTGGAACGTACATATAAACAATGTGTCAAACGTTGGTCCTAAGTCAGTCAGATACGCTCCACAAAGCAAAAGTGTAACGGAAAACTCGTCGACCAACAAAATCACAGTGGTAGCATAGATATATGTCAAATGACAGGTTTGAATGGAACAAACTACGAATCCAACTGTCTGGGCCATTGCTGCAGACCAGACAAACTAGGGTTGGTGATAAAAAACTGGTCAGTTCACTGGATACAGAGAAACCTAATCATGGTAGACTCACACACGACTAACGATTCTCTGTCGTTTGAAGGGGTTCATAGAAAACCAAGTGTAGTTGATTCGATTAGTAATTGTCAATGGGTTGCTATGTTTGGCAGGCCAATGTGACGTGTGGGGAGAATACCGGGTAAACAAGGCTAAATTAAGTCAAATGCTCTGTGGAACTAGATACAGATAGATGAACATATGATACTGTGTCACAGTAGTTTTCAACCATCATAAACGAGAGATTCACTTGAGTCTCTCGTGAAAACCAAATTGATTTGCAAATGAGTGTATTTCTCGAAATCAGTCCAAGTTGGGTTCAAGTAGAAAATAAGGTTGAAGGGAACTCGGGGACTGCGTCTAAATGATGAGCCCCAAAGGCGAAGCCAGTCGTGGGCTGCCGAAGAGTTTTCAGGAAACTTGTGAGTAGTTTCCTTTATGGAAACAACGGAACTTGTTCTCTTTTTCGTTACAAAAACAAGCAGAATAAGTGCCTCGTGCTTCAAACACAGAATGAAATGCACCCAATTCTAGCTGCGGAAGCTTGAGCGGCTTTCGACCGAGTTAGCCAAAAAAGGCCAGTCTCCATAAATGAAGATCTCACGATAGGATACGACAGTTATAAAAGCGATTCAATCGAGTTCCTGCGGCCGAGTAATTGGCCATTCCTATTTGGTCGATAAATCAACAGAATCATGGCCACAGAAACCGGGTACTTTGGTGAGCAGTCCCTGGCTGATGATTGTGATCAACCGGCATGATCTGAAAGGCCAATAAGAGGACTTAAGTCCATTGAAGGACTAGACGAGATCCTGCATAATGGACACAAACGGCACAAAAAGTGTTGCAGTTCCTGGCAGGAGCGAAAAGCAACGCATGTAGAAGGGATCATTTTCTTATTTAGACTTAATCAATATCCGCAAGCAATCGCCCATCAACGGACGTGCTCTAACCGAACAAACACATATGTACCTAGCGTCCAGAATTAGGTAAATTCTGTTTGGAAAAAAGGAATGGAAAATCGTTTGTTCACAAATAGAAGTGGAAGATTTGTTTAAGCACCAGGCGAGCCTTCAAAAAGATTAAAAGATGGGGAAGGGATGAGAGTACTCCAAACATCTGTGAATCACAACCATCTGTGTCGTCAAGCTAGGATGAGGAGTACAAGGGCGATGTCTACAACGATTTGGTGAATAGGATGAGCACTGAACAACACCTAAACGGAGGTTTTTGGGAGACTCTTCGAAAGGGTTGTCTGGATTATCATGAAAACGAGATGTAGCTCTGTAGGGAGATGAAACATCCTCACGTAGCACCCAACTTTCGCGCTACAACTTATAGGCTTGAAGGGTTTTTCCGGTGTACCATCTATCCGTCGATATTTGTCACCTAAATCAGATTTAGTGCGCATTACCGTGACAGCAAATTCGCCATTGCAGCGGAGAGTAGCTGCGCAAGCAGACGTTAAGGTGTGGCTGACTAACATCACTGGAGAATAAGACACGTACACATAAGTCACTACTGAGAATCTTACGTTGCGTGCGATGACGAGAATTGAGTGGTGCATCGGGATAAGTGATCAGTACTACCAGGCAGTGAGAATTTCAATCGAAGATGGTCTATGACGAATTTCAATGAATGGTCAAGTCGTCACGTGAACGAAGACTGGAGGAAAAGATATCCATCACTCAATTAATTTAAGTCACAAGTGATCTGGCCCAGCGTGGCGGACAGGTGCAATAATGCTCGAGTGGACGATAACATGGATATCCCATGATGATTCAATACAGTGCTTAAGATAAGAACTGTAAGCCTATTAGCAGCAGATATTTAGTGAAATGGAAAAGCGCGTCCATTTTGAAGGCTAGCACCGAGCGTAGAATCGTAAAGGACATCGATCTAGCCACAAGCTTGAACGAGTTTGAACCAGTCTCGAACCAAACGTCGCTGATGAAATAATGTGAAATGTTGAGGCGGGTAAAATAGTTGTCTCGTCCTGAGGGTAGTTTACGTGAAAGGAATTTTATTTGCTGGAGGGGTTATGTAAAACCGACACGTCCGATGCTGTGCAATGCCAAACCTCGACCTCACAATGCCGCCCCTGCGTACGGTCATTTTTTTAAATATCAAAACAGGCGGTCACATGACAACGAGAAGAAAACACATTCGTTACTTGCGAGCAACGGCAGTCACATATTGGAAAAGCGCTGGCACTGCCCAGTGGCGGGCATGCGGAAACAGATAGAGGGGGCTGAGTGGCCACAGTTCCGCAAGTTGCAGGCCGATGCGCCGATAGTAACTGGGAAATAAATCTAGTGGTCTGGAAACTATAATCCCACTCAGATCACTTCATCCTCAGGAGACCAGTTTAAAAATTTGATGCACTAAAGACCCCGTATGACGAGGCCAGTTTATCCATACGCAAGAGATAGCCAACACAAATAAGGAGGACAGATTGGATTACATTCGTCATTCGGTGTTTCAAAACATACGACTGTAAACTCCATACTATTCATGCGGTCGATGAAAACTCTAGACAGCTTGCCACTAGTTTGATCCTTCTTGGGGCTCATCAGGTGGGCCTAGTTCAAGACGTTCCAACAGTCTTGTTTCGTGGTCATTTACCAGACTGTACGTCTGTGGCAACAAATACTCACTCATCTACAAGTGTAGTCAGTAAAGTCTGTCGAAATCAGGGTGGAACAGGTGGCAATTGGGTACAATAGTTACCAACACCAGAGGGAAGAAGACGATATGGAAATAAGACCCGAGAAATCCTTACCATAAAGAATATGAAAACTTTGCGTTCGTGTGAACAATAACACATGCACACGCAAATACGTACCATACGGGGTTGTTGGTGGATCTCGCTTTGCCACAATTATGGGTTCCAGCAATTCCTCACTGGTAGCAGCAGCGGTGATCGGCCAAATCTGGTATGCTCCATCACCGTATGCCACAGTGATCTCGTTGGATTGAACCTCCGAAGCTGTCACACGCCAGGAAGCCCATTCTACAGGTTGATCACGGAGCAACAGGTGACTGATACGTGGAGGTGGCGGGACAGGAAGTGGGGGTTCAGCTTCCACCTGAAAAGGATGAACAACATAAATCGCTAGATCCAGAACGACCTGTGGAAGGCATCTTGGGTGCTCGTCGTACAAAGCACGGAATGGAAGTGGCTCAAAGTCATCGCACGGATTTGAACTAGGTATAGAAGTACATGAGTACGACGAGTGTATAAGCAAAGAATTCAGCGTTCTTTACTTCCAAGCAGCGTTCAAGTCTGATCAAGCCGAAGGCGAAACAAATTTCGGCAAAATCTGGGTTTCAATTGGAAGGGGCCAGCGACAGGCTTAAATCTAAACTTTGTGTGTGAACGTAACCTATATGTTGAGAAAGTTAGGCAGAGTGAAAGGTCTTGCTATTGACTCAGAAAGTGGGTTAAGCTGTCCTAATACAGTTGCCGCTATGACCAACCAAGTCGGCCTGATATGTTCACCGGTATTGAATCACTCCTGGTTAAAAAAGACTGGAAAGGATGAAAGGCTAATGCAAGGGAATATGAATATAAACTGCTTTTGATTTATCCAGGGAAAAATCTATCCCGACTATAGTGGAAAAGGTAAAAGTAAGACATCCCAATGGTAAGCTTACTTCAGGTTTCGTAAGGTCTAGACGTCGCAAACTCCGAGTGAACTCCTTCAATTTTATGGTCGTGCGTCTTTCCGACGATTCCTTGGCAGGAGTAGCGGGTGCATGCTGCTGCGTTGGTTCGGAAGGCTGAGCAGAAGCAGATGCGGCATCTGCTGATTCGGATTCAGGATTGGCGACTTCATGAGTTGAGCCACCTTCGGCTGAGGTTTGCTGTTCATTCATGGCGACCCCGGGTTCTTCAACGATGGGCGTAGTCGCCTCTTGTTCAGCTGTCGGAGCGGACGGAGTAACGTCTGCGGTCGGAACGGACTCGGTACCGACGTTTTCTGGAATGGTTTGAGGAATAGCAACTGCAACGCATCCGCCAGCATAGGCGATGAGCAGGTGATTACCCTCAGGCTGGAGCTGCAAACTGACGATCGGGGAGTCCACTCCCAATTGTTCCCGCTTGTCCACAGGAACGCTTTAATCAAACATAAGTGAATTCAACAGGAAATTAAGATATAAAAGTCTGTCCACAAAACACAAACCCGATGGAGCAAAGAGTGCTTAGTTAATTCAAACTGTAAAACTCAACGAAATTCACTGATAAGACCCAGTACAACAAACCCAGTACCGATCGCGATAAAGCATACGAAGTTGGGGAGGACCTGGGAACAACATATGCAATAAAAAGTCTATACCCTAACAAGCTTCGTGCCCAAGCTACCTAGGGAAGTTCAATGACAGGGAACGTGCAGCCAAAAAGTAGGTAGATATATGATGCATTTGGAACGTACATATAAACAATGTGTCAAACGTTGGTCCTAAGTCAGTCAGATACGCTCCACAAAGCAAAAGTGTAACGGAAAACTCGTCGACCAACAAAATCACAGTGGTAGCATAGATATATGTCAAATGACAGGTTTGAATGGAACAAACTACGAATCCAACTGTCTGGGCCATTGCTGCAGACCAGACAAACTAGGGTTGGTGATAAAAAACTGGTCAGTTCACTGGATACAGAGAAACCTAATCATGGTAGACTCACACACGACTAACGATTCTCTGTCGTTTGAAGGGGTTCATAGAAAACCAAGTGTAGTTGATTCGATTAGTAATTGTCAATGGGTTGCTATGTTTGGCAGGCCAATGTGACGTGTGGGGAGAATACCGGGTAAACAAGGCTAAATTAAGTCAAATGCTCTGTGGAACTAGATACAGATAGATGAACATATGATACTGTGTCACAGTAGTTTTCAACCATCATAAACGAGAGATTCACTTGAGTCTCTCGTGAAAACCAAATTGATTTGCAAATGAGTGTATTTCTCGAAATCAGTCCAAGTTGGGTTCAAGTAGAAAATAAGGTTGAAGGGAACTCGGGGACTGCGTCTAAATGATGAGCCCCAAAGGCGAAGCCAGTCGTGGGCTGCCGAAGAGTTTTCAGGAAACTTGTGAGTAGTTTCCTTTATGGAAACAACGGAACTTGTTCTCTTTTTCGTTACAAAAACAAGCAGAATAAGTGCCTCGTGCTTCAAACACAGAATGAAATGCACCCAATTCTAGCTGCGGAAGCTTGAGCGGCTTTCGACCGAGTTAGCCAAAAAAGGCCAGTCTCCATAAATGAAGATCTCACGATAGGATACGACAGTTATAAAAGCGATTCAATCGAGTTCCTGCGGCCGAGTAATTGGCCATTCCTATTTGGTCGATAAATCAACAGAATCATGGCCACAGAAACCGGGTACTTTGGTGAGCAGTCCCTGGCTGATGATTGTGATCAACCGGCATGATCTGAAAGGCCAATAAGAGGACTTAAGTCCATTGAAGGACTAGACGAGATCCTGCATAATGGACACAAACGGCACAAAAAGTGTTGCAGTTCCTGGCAGGAGCGAAAAGCAACGCATGTAGAAGGGATCATTTTCTTATTTAGACTTAATCAATATCCGCAAGCAATCGCCCATCAACGGACGTGCTCTAACCGAACAAACACATATGTACCTAGCGTCCAGAATTAGGTAAATTCTGTTTGGAAAAAAGGAATGGAAAATCGTTTGTTCACAAATAGAAGTGGAAGATTTGTTTAAGCACCAGGCGAGCCTTCAAAAAGATTAAAAGATGGGGAAGGGATGAGAGTACTCCAAACATCTGTGAATCACAACCATCTGGAAATATAGGTTATCGATAGTGATGAAAGGAAAGAGCGGAAAAAGAAAACACAAGCTAGTTATCTAGGCCGATCGAGATAGAACCTAAGGAAACAAGGAACTTACCTCTCCGAAACCATAGAACTGGTACATGAGGTGAGTGAGTGGTCACCAGGTGACAAACGTCCATTACTGATGGCGACTTGGTAAAGTGTACCAGTGGATGATCCAATATAGACAATACCATGACCCAATGCCAAAGCGGTGATTTGTTCTTGGTCCCTGAATTTGTGTACGGGATAAAAATTACAACTGAATAACCAGAAACAACAACATAGCTGTTGCCAAAGACGTGTGATTCACACAAGTTAAATTTTCGGCGCGGTGCATTTGAACAGTACCTAGAGCAGCAAATTCAGTTAGTAGTCTGTTCCACGACAAACCAGAGGACAGTCGAACAAACAAGCGAGTGAGTTGGCCGTGTGCCAATGATCGTGGGCAAAACAGGCGAAGTCAAACAGAACGTGTGGATATCACCGGTAGTTGGCTACGCAGCTCAGTGAGGGAATCAAATAAACAGTTAAGAGTAGTAATCCCCCGATTTACGGATGAAAACTACAGGATAATGTGCAGTGATGAACAAGTTATCATATTCATTCAACAACAAGGTAACCTCGTCATAATGAGGAACTACCCAGGTACGCGAAGGGTATGCAAAAATAGCTGGCAGTTACTGGCTTGTAACTTGCACTCAGCGAGTCCAGAAAATAATCCGACTGATAACCACAAACCTCCACAAACTAATTATTCAGACAGGTCATGAAACTGATGGAAGATTAGAAGATATGCCAACCTGACAAGCCTCGAACAAAACGGAGCCGGAAGCGGGCTACCGAATTGCCTTTGTTGGCCTCGTAAATAGTGTACTAACTTCAATACCTCCACCAGAACAAGGACAAACCTTTCCTGGATTCAAGTAGACGAGCATTTGTTGATCCTAAATGCAGTCCAATTCGACGAAATATAAGGACCAAGTGAAACCGACAGTAGTAACTGACCAAACTTTGTACACTGACTGAGATCGAAGGAATGAACAATTGTTGAAAGCATACGAGGACCATTTCGGCTCACGAAACCTCTTGGAAAAGTCCGGTAAATGAAGCCGAAGAGGAACAAAATGTCCTTCGGGCCTCAAACAAAACACTGGAAGGCTGAACTGTACATTTCGAATAATCGTATAACCGGGCTACCAGCTTCTGTTCAGTTGTATTATCAAACGCCAGTGGAACAATGAATAGTGAATGCCGCAGTGCATTTGGCCTCGGAGACATATGAACATTCCTTGTCAGGAATGTTCTGATCCCAAAAGCCGCCCGAATGCTCTGCTCAGAGGTAGGCGAAGTGTCTTCAATCAATGTCGAACCTATTTACGTCGACTCGGAATAGGTTCATGCCAACTGATCGCACAGGGTTGACCATAGCCAGCATACAGAAGGAACGGTCATGATGAGAGCGCCAACTTCCGTTATAAAAATTATTCAGAATTATGCCTCAACACCCTCACCATCAAGGGCACAACAGCAAGGCACTGCGGCTTCACTGCCCTACAACCATATCGTGCGGAAAAGAGTAAAAGCAGTCGAAGAAATTACCCAGTGCTCGCATACCACAATCATGAACACTTCCATTTATTCACAATCCGGATAGAAGCTGACAGTCAGGCCAGTGCCACCAATTATCAAACACATCTTGCAGCGTCTCCAACCATGCGGACTTCATTCCGGAAGATGGTTCACACCGATAATTCCCAGACTTTCCGTGATCATGCTCTTCCGCAGGGTCAAATATTGACCACCACCCTGAAATCGGCACGGAAATCAGCTGTATCATCGGTACACCATCATTCAACATGCGCAGTAGGCAGCTAAACCGCAACATCTTTTGGGCTGAACACATTCTTCCGCTGAACCCTATGTTGCACAAACAGTAGTTTTCTAATTGTCCTGTTATAGATTCGCCGGCACCAGCCTACATGAGCTACGGTTTTGAGACAATGCTCGTCGAAGACCTGAAGATGTCTCAGTTCCACCGCCTGCACCGGCTAAATCTCAACCACAGAGCGAAACCAGTATTGTGGCCTAATATACACGTCTTTCAAGATTCAAGAATATGCTGCTAGGTATAATAAACCAGCAAACGTGAATCAAACGTCAATCAAGCATTCGTGCACTGACCTCATCTGTCACACTACACTCGAAACTTATATGAATTCCGGTATACGTGAAATCCTTCTTGGATTGTAAGTGGCGTGTTTAGTGACTGCATGATCGAGAACATGGCCTTACACTGTGCACAGCGCAGGTGAAAGGACCGGATAACACAGAGCAGTTCGTCTAAAAAACTTTAAAAAGGATTACGTTGCCCGTATGCTCAAGACTGGCGAGATTTTCGTTGGAAGCTTTTTGAAAACCTTCTGGTGTTCGTCTCATCTCTTCGACCGATTTTTGCACGAAAGCTTTTGGAAAGCTCTCTGTACTCTAAACACCCGCAAGCCTGAGAATACAGAGATATTACTTTAGTCCTAAACCACGGGAGATTTGCGTGCTCGGCAAGCGTGGTTTGGAGAACGGACCGATCAACAGTCAAGTGCACCTCGAGCTGGAGACAGCTCAGTGGTTAAGGCACGAACTTACTGACCGAAGGGTTCGTGGACTAAGCTAAACTTCGACACCTCAAATGCTACTATCTAAGCTTGGGCCACCTAACAGTACCTCACCCATCAGGCGACATTGCAGCTAGCAACTGAAAGTGTTACAGCTGAAAGATTCTTCGCCTTCGTCGCCTTACGGTGGTTCGTGAAACACTGACTCGAGAGCAACAAGCGGGATTTGGACCTGGTATGAGTTGCGTTGACCAAATCTTCGCCATACGTATAAGCGACCCATAATTCTAGTATTCCTGCATTTCCACGGGCATTCGACTCGGTTGACCGGCTTGTTCTTATTGACACGGTTGCCCATCAAGGAATGTCCCGGAAGCTCGTGAAAATAGTAAGCTCTTTGTATTCGAATACTTCCGGACGTGTGAGAATATACAAAATAGTATCCGTCAGGAGTGCCCACACTCTCCATTCCTGTTTAATTTCGTGATCCATGAAGTCATGAGACGAATGCTGGAAGGTTTCCAAAATCCCGGTGTTCAAATAGCTTGTGACGAAAACCTTGTCGATCTGGAATGGCAGACGACATCGTTTTCGTTTAGAAGGCGCAGATGTTTTTAGATGAACTGAACAGTCACTCATTATTTTGGTATACACTTTGCACCCAAAGTGTAAGGTCGTGCTCCTGGACATGCAGTCACTGAACACGCCACTTACAATCCAGGGAGAGGTACTCGAAGTCGTGCAGCGTTTTACTTATCTCGGAAGTTGTAGTAGTTCTGATTGTAGTGTGACGGATGAGGTCAATGCATGAATCTGCAAGGCTCGGGTCGCGTTTGCTAACTTGAGACACCTATGGTGTCAAAGTGTGGTGTATTCCAGAATCTCAAAGGACGTGTGTATCAAACTACAGTGCGGGCTGTTTTGTTGTATGGCTATGATACCTGGCTTGTTCGAGCAGGGGAAATCAGACGTCTTCAGGTGTTCGACAATCGTTATCTCAGAACCGTGGCTCGTGTGGGTTGCAGTCGGCGTATCCGTAACGACGCAAATAAAAAGCGAGTTTTTGGTTGTGCAACGGGTACCTCCATTGAAGAATGTGTCCAGCACAAGAAGCTGCGTTGGGTGACACCTGTGTTGCGTACGCCGAAGGGAATGCTGTTTCCCATGACCGATTCAGAGTGGCGGAAGCAGAGAGGTGGCCAACCCTTGACCTAGCAGAGCAGTATGAAAGACTACGAAATGCTTAGGCGCTATCTGTAATACTCGCCTTGCGGAAAGGGGACCGCGTGATCTTCACTGCGCCTGTTGGAGACGCTGCAAGATATGGCTGCCAACCGATGTTAGTGTTCTTGCTGCCAGTTTGTATCCACATTGCCTGAATGAGTGTCTGGAGGTGTAGGCACCTCGAAATAATCGTAGTGAGTTAGCGCTAAGTCCCTTCCCCGTCCAATTTATTCCTTTCTTCACGATAAGGCCTTCGAATAAATCAAGGCTGTACGGCAGCGAAGCATCGGTGTTGAACACTGACGTCATGCTATCGTTGTTGATGATGATCAAGTAGCAACACCATTCTGTCTGAACTTGTTTGAGCGAACTTAGCAGCGCCGTCACAGGTGGAATTCACCTCACTGTGCGAGGATGTGGCGATCTTGTTGCAGTACCAATTGACATCTGATGATGATGATGTTGAAAGACAGTCCAGACGGCGGTTCCGATAAATTCGCTCAACTTCTGCATTTGATATCCTATTGGTTGCTGACAGAGCAGTCCTCCCTTTACGTGTTCCTGGAAACCGAAGACAGAAGCGACTTCGGACGAGTACACGATCAGAGTCAATACAAGTATTCAAGAAGAGCAGTAGTCGGTTAGCGATCCACACTCTCCCTGACTGTGGGTGGTATGAGCAATTCGGGTACGTAACAGGCACGTTGTGGAGGGCCGCATGTAGCCAGGCGATTTCGGAAGTTAATGCTGCATGAAAACAGTCTGCGGTCAGTACAGAGTTGAAGCATTTGTTTGTCTGTGTGTAACGAGTCTAATCCAAGTTGACCAGCCAATTGAGTCTCAGATAGGCTAGTCTGTCCGCGTGTGCATTCAAATATCTTGCAACAAGAGTGATAACTGAGTTTTTAGCCTACCGTAGCAGAGCACTTAAGGTATCATAAAACCTGTCTATAATGGATTCAAAGTTACAGCTATTTGGGGCATACGTGGACACTAGAAAGTGAGAGCGATCGGTTGCCCACTTGTGGGGTCCCTTCAACGAAGTTGCCAGACGGACCATACAGAGGCGATTATGAACGGATATCCAGTCAAGCAAGGGTTCTTCTGCCCGGTGACTTGGAACTCTGTGCATCTTGTCGCAGCGGTCTCTGGATCGCCAGAGGTGCGCAGCCAGAAGCGAGTTGTTAGGCACATTGCACATGGTTTATAACTAATAACCTCAACTGGCCGAACGTTTCCCATCGGCAAACGGAGCCCAAAAACAAACACTCCTTATGGTAACCTCAAGCTGCTATTTCAAGAGGCCTTGTTCATGGCTTGCGTACCCCTCTCACTAGCTTCATTCAATATAATCCATCCGGAACTCCATAAATCATCATGGACTGCCACATCATGTGGGAATACTGGTGCTTCACTGTCGAACAACCATGCCATTTAACTTCAAAGCCTTAAAATGGAAACAAATGGGGCATGGAAGGGGGAGCTAGGGCTAGCCTACCACAAACATCCGAGGTACCTACGCCCCCAGCACTGTCAGGCAATCTGGATAGAAATGACATCATGCATGCCATTGACACCGGTTAGCCGCCATATCGTTTAGTGTCTCCAACTCAGCATACGGAAAGTCACGTAGAACCCATCCTGGAAGGCAAGCAGCACTAACAGCACCCAAACTTTTCGTAATACCCTTCATTTCTTTCTGCCATGTCAAATTCTGTCCACCCCGGCGTTTCCACCACTCCGAATTAGGCAAGGACAAAAGCACTCGTTTCGGCAGGCGGTAACTCGGCCCATAGCCCAGCGACCTTAGCTTGCCGTGATGGGTGCACTCTTTGAGGGAAGTATCTTCTGCTTCACCAAAACTTCTGATCATCCCATTTCGAATTCCAGTCGATTTCACCCAAAGTTTTGAGAAATCGGTGGCCAAAGAACTGAGGATGTCCCAGATCCCCTACCCAAAGTGGTAAAGTTTCGAAAACCTACGACATTACAACCCACACTGCTGCCTGATGAATGCGTCTTTTAAGACCCGGTGGAATGCCCCTTGATGCCGCATGTGGCGCGAATTGCGAAACGCAATTCTGTCCTTTAAGATCCGTGAGTTGACTTCGTCTATCATACTACAGTAAGAGTTAATTCAAGTTCCGGGATAGCTAAAGTTCCACAAACTAGTGTCACGTCTTGAATTCTTAGAGGCGTAATCAAAGACTGTACATCCTGCAGCATGACTTCGTGCGCGCAAAGTGCACACCGAAGGACTGGATGCTCTTGAACAGCTTTTCAAGCAATGCTTGTGACCCTCCTCTCTTTTAAAAATGAGAACGTCATCCGCATACTCTAGGAAGACAATGTTATCATTCGGAGAGATCTGAACACAGGGGGTTTAAAGATTTTCCAGTGTCCACCTCATCTTATCCATGACGAAGCAAAAATTGAAGAGTGGACACTCTTGTCGGACACTGCTGTTTCGAGGAAAGCCTCTGGAAAACTCCCCATACATTCACACGTACCCACAAGTATGTGAATACAAACAGTGCATGATATTCAAGAAGTTCTGGGGCACACCCTAGTACCCAAGTCGTTGTTCAGTTGTAGTACCCTTTCGAAGCCCAGCTGCCATGTCACCCGAAATGAGCACAAAGGCTGAGGTACTGCCAGGTTGCCCAAGCCTAGAGAGAAGTCAAGACACCGGGGCCGGGTTCGAACTACGGACCTTCCGGTCAGCAATTCGAGCCTTAACCACCGAGCTATCTCGAGATCAAGCGCTGGAAAAAAATAACCGGTCGACATAATCAGTCGCAATCTTAAAGCCAAGGAACATCAAGATTGTAGGGCGCTTATACACATGCCGTATGATGTGGTATACACAGATTCTTCCCAGTCGGAATCTTGCTTGCTCTTCTTGGGTCCATCTTCACGCGTCTTCGAAAGACGACATAAAATAAGCGATGCACAGTCTGGTTACGACGGGAGTCAAGCTAATTCCTCTGTGATTGCCACATTCACTGCGAGCACCCAGAAAGAGGTAAATAAATTGGACAAGTGAAGACTAGTTTCACTTTCATCTTCAAACAGAGCGAAACAACTGCGCACACCAGTATGTTTATGAAACAGATGATAAAAAAGCACTACTTCAAAATGAATTCAAATAGTGAACCATAGGTAGAGAACCCACACCATATGCAAAAAAATCAATCTCAATGGAATGGGACTCTGCTCACAGTATTCGGCATAGGATGCACTTGCCCATGTATGCCCTGATTCCTTACTCTCCATTCACTCTTTGACGGAAACATCAGTGCTAGCTGCTCGCTTATCTATGCTAATCGAGGCTAAACCTAGAACTGCGCTGATAGCCGACCTGGTGCTATTACTGCCTCGGTGGCTTGCACAACGGTTTTTAATGAGCTGTATACGGCCAGACGGCATTCACTAAGGATGAATTTCCGGATGAAAAACTGGCCTCCCCAGTCGCCCACCTGTCTCACATTCTTCCTGTGGCCTCCATCCGGACCCAACCGCTATGACGTGGAAGGCTCATGCAATCTCACCGATGTACAAAAAGCCTACATAGACTCACCTCGTGTAGTCCGGCACAGGAGCGAACCCGTGAAAGCGGTTAGTAGTAAGAACGGTCAAGCTTTTAGCAATCAAGTTCAAGCTTACGGCGAAACATTTTTCACAAGCCGATTTATCACTTCTGTGGGATTGCGAAAGTTAGTGGAGACACCCCGGCATCCCAGACTGGATGGATCATTATTGCAGTCAGTAGTGTCCGGCTGGTCGATCACTACACTGAGGTCGTTTTAGCATGAGGTCTTGCCTCAGGAGGTTGAGCCCAAGTAAGACCTGTACAGGAGGACCACAATTTGTGCTGCAATGCGATGGAAGGCTCAATGCTGGAAGGGAGTCAAGCTGCTAGTGATTAGATTTTGGAAGTATTAGAACAATCAGGAAAAAGTGCCGATAGTGTCAAATGATTTCACCAGATGCGGCGCGCAGATGGGGTTGAGCAGGGATTCGCCCTTCGGAAGCATGTCACAAGAGAAGCAGCTCCACACATTCAACAAAATTTGACACAGCTATCGTGATGGTCACCAGTCGGTATAGCAGTGATTCTGGAAGGTCGCGTGGTGTGTGTGACATCTTGGCGTATTTGAGAACTTCACCTCCTTAGTCAGCTTGTAAACTGCAGGACGTTTCAAAATCTAGCACTTTCCGATGGATCGCATCCATCACTGTGGGTAACAATACGCCAGTAGTAAATACTGGTGCTTGACTGTCTGACTTAATAAAGAGAAGGCCTGAGTAGAGAATGGAAAGAAAAAGGAACAGTGGAGATGGTACAAACAACCTCACCCCATGGAAAACGATCAAGAACGAAGCGCTCACCCCTTGGAAGGAAAATGAGATAAACGCGCCTGACCATCGTAACAAAATGGGCTATCAGCGGGAGTGACTCAAAGTACTGTGAAATACACTCAACATGAGCCCAGCATACGACAACAGATAGTCCAACATGTTAGGTTCCACGCCCTGTAGTCTCATAAATCACCGACAATAAGAGTAATACTGGTGTTTAACTGCCATAGATTCATGAGGGAAGCAAGCCTCAATAAGGAGCGGAACGGAGAAGGAAGGAGAGACACAGAGTGCGGAGATGCCAAACCCTTGAGGAGTAAGGTGCCTATATCATTGTACAGCATTAAAATAAACACCTTTGTGCCTGTCAAAGTAAGCCGCCATCAGCGGGATCCTCCCAGTAATTGTGAACCTCAGCAGACCAGCGTGCGACGGATGACCTTTAGCTAGGTAGTCCAGCTAAAAACGATAGCACGTGCGCCACTGTGATCGGTTGCGCACCGATTCCTGGGCAGTTTCCAACCATCAACGAGCAGGATCACTTGGGCCCGGGCACGAATGCGTGAAGATCACATAGCATTGTTTCACAATGGCCACTTTCATTTTGCGTCAACCTACAGCCTGTCCCGCACACGCCTTTGACCAACGAGGATTCTGAGAGAAATTGTGCTTCCTTTGATGGACGGTGGTGATGCACGACCCAACAACCGAAAAGTGGTGTTTTATTTGTTCCACGTGATTCTGATTCACCTACAAGTACGCATTTATGCAGCACTTCGCCGCATAAGCGTTCGACAACAACCGGATAACAGTAGACGAAAACTGGCAGACATCTGAGTAATCACGAAGGGTAGTGCTGTAACGTTTTACAGGATTCATTAAATGGGTTTCCCGGCATTTCGACAGACGGAGCTCAAGCTTTCTCACACAGCACTATGACCAATTTGTTCAACATTTTTTTCAAAATACTGGCTCACCTACTTGGGGGGGCTCGTCACGCTGCGCCTGCATGGGTTTTGTTGATTGAATATTGTGATTGCAATGAAAATCACATCGTAGGACGGCTTCGGGTGAGATTTTCAGCAACAGCAATGAAAAACCTGGAGCAGCACAGACCTCCAATCTACGGACCACGCCACCTGCCAAGTATTCAGAGGTTATCTTGCAATTCAGACTTGATGAGTCCTCTACCCTGGACTGGCCACGGACTTTTGCCACTTCCGGGCGGAAAGACCGAAAATGTGTTTAACGGTTGGTCATTGCGTATGATTCCGGAACCCATGTATGCGAGCTATATTCATCGCCACTTAACCTCACCGTTATACGACACGGCTAGCTCGTTTAGTTTTCCGTTCCCCAGGATTTTTTAACCGGTGCACGTAGCAGAAGGCGCTAGTAGAAGTTTGCGCAAATACAGCTCCGATGTGGCAACGCAAGTTAATGTTTAATATAGGAAACCTTCGTATAGCTTGCTGTCTGGTATCTCAAAAGCGTCTTCGGATGTGCTCAAGTCATGAAGCCGTTCAACGCATTTAATGCAATCCAGGAACAGGTCCAGCATGTCTAAATCCCGTAAACTGGAAACAACCGCCGATTTCCGATGAACTTCACCAGACGGCTAAACATGACGGTTATCGCTTTCCATCAAGCCAACCGAACATGAAGTATCACAGTGAGCACCAAAAGCCAAATCTAAAACATTACAACGGACTTACGAAAAGAGTACACGCACATGGGCGCATTCCACCCAGTGCCCGTTTTTTGGGTTCAGTTCATATAACGATACATAGCCCGTTTCCAGTGCCGCTAAAAGCCGGCCCTGTAACCGTTATCAGAAAGGAAACTTTATCTTACTTCTTCTGGAAGGAAACTGAGAAGCAAAACTGCACAGCCGGCCGCTTTGACAGTTAAAACTACACCTGGGGTACCATAACTGAAAGTAAAGCTCGCAAACGACAACCGCACTTACACCTTGATGCACCCAGTTTTTGATGCGACAGCGAACAACCCGAGCTTGTCGTCGAATGCAATCGCTGAAGGCGAGTCGACACAACCATAAGCAGACGGCTGAGAAGTGAACCAGAAACGGCAAAACTTACCAAATTAAGGCCGAAGGCTTCCGAACCACGACTCAAGGTAAGTCCTTGTAACTTTTGAATAAGGTGCAAGTTTTGTATTTGATGAGGCAATTTCCTGAAGGGCTCTAGAAACTTTTGCGCCATCTGGATGTTTAACTGGCGGACAGGGGGTGACCACTGAACGCTGGCCTCGGGTGAAAATAGCAAATTCAAATTTGAAACCGAAACCGAACGGTTCGCACACTTGATGCATTAAAATGAAACAGTTCGACGGATACTCTGGCACTCGATCCGTTTAAAAACTATTTCCGTATTTCAGACACATTCCCATAGTGCTGGTCTGGTTTCTGCCTCCACGGCGATTAACACAGCTTTCCTGGGGAGAATGAACGTCATACTAGTGACCCGCTGGTGCTCGTGAATCCAAAAAATCTTTCACTGACCCGCTGTTTGATAAGAATATTTGAGATTTGCCCAAGTTTTTCAGGGGAAGTTTGCTTCCGTCGTTGAACCCCTTTGTCCCACTTGAAAAGCACAAGCGAACGACGGCATGACACTGCTCCTGAATTTGTCAGCTTTGCTCAGTAATCTTGCCAGCGTTATGACTCAAGTAGAATCACATGAACCGGGTTGCAGATGCGGCGTGGTCAACTGATGAAGGATGGCTACTCCGCGAGCTAGTAGCCCGTAGTGGGGAAAGGTGTTGCATGAGCTCTGTAACCATGAAAACCTCATAAGGTAGCCACCGTGTACTAGTAGGCTCAATAATAAAAAACAAATTACTGGCTATGCCTACCATAAGCCAGACGCGAGTAGGCTTCATGTCCTCTAACAGGCAAAAGGGAGGCAATGACCATCAAGTATCTCGAGACATGTTTCATATGCGACGATTCTGAAACCAACTACCACCATCATAGCAGCACGCTGGGCACATTCAATGTGGGTTACTTACTTATTGCTTCCCGAGCAGAAAACTTGGTCAGCATATTCAGGGAAAGGTCTGACCTAGGCCCTATGGGAAATCCACTTAAGTAATACTGAAGGTGTGTTAAATTATTCGAAGAACAGCGGGTGTCCTTCAGGCTGATTCTCCTTGGTGGAGTGAGAACATACTTGAAGCTAGCAGAACACGCAATTTCCACCAGACACCCAGCCCCGTATTAACTGTCGGTCGATTATCGCCATGCGCGACAAATGCATTCATGCAGTCTCCGCCTGATAACATGGAGATGTTTCCTATCATTCATACGAAGGTTTTATTTCAGTGGCCACACTTTTGCGTTTTTATTTAAAGTGCACTGGCGATAAAACCTCAAGATTTCAGGTTGGCCACAAAGGAAAATATGAGCATAGGAGCGCATCAAAAATGTTTTAGCAGGAAGTAAAAACAGGAGTAAAAACCGAACGCAACTCTAAAAGACTGGGACGAAACGTAGTAAAAAAAGTGTTGGTTGATTTGAATGGCAAACTGTACAGTTTCTCAGTAAAATTCGGCCACGGCTATTGCGCAGCTCGAGTCTTCTGAGTCCGTTGCAGGCATGAGTCAGCCTTGATAGAAAATGTCCTTCAGACCCGACGTATTTAAATTTTGTTCGGGAACCCACGGGACTGTAAAAGTCACCTACTTGCAAAATACGTCCGAAGTGGTGACCAAAGAAGAACTGCCCAACTGTTCGTTTGAGGAACAAGTCGTCTTCTGGTTAATTTGAGGTGCTACGGCAAACTTCTTCGAGTAGAGGACAATCAGACCTGCTCAATAGAGCTTACGCTCGCGGTACCTCACAAAACGGTCCTGAATTGGTATCAGGAAGGACATTTAGTGCGTGCATGGTTCGCTATTTATAAAGCAGGGCCTAGTTCCCCCCTTTGATTTCCTCAAAGTTTGGATGAGCCCTCTCACCTGGAGGTGTCATACGCTCAGGAAACATCATGATGTTACAGCCATAACAATGGCAAAACAGATGTTGCTTGGGGTCTCCGCCCTGGATCACTCCGTCAGCTCTGTTTAATAACTAGTGCTTTGTTTTACCTAGCTCTAACTAACCATAAATCATACCAAAGTCAGTTTTTTGTTCTTAAGATCATGCCATACGCAGATCAAAATACTCCGTCTGATGATGTTATTTTGATAAAATTCTCATGCAACTCCGCAGCCCTTTAGACACACACGCACCTGATATTTCGACACGCCTCTGCTTGGCACAGTAGCTCACCCCAACGCCCCGCCATTGTCCAGCCATGGTAAACACGCTCTAAGCACCTCCATTCTACACCCATTGCCCCAGTGGTAGCCACTGATTCATTTACTGCCTCAGCAGCCTCTGGGCTTGTCCGAACTGACTGAGCAGTTCTACTGTCCTCGCTTTTCCCCGACTGGATAAAACATCTGATAACTGGGGTCTTTTGTTAGTGCGCAAACCGCAACTATGAATGATTGGTGTCTCACGACATTGCAGACCTTGTAGCATGCGCGAGGGGTAAAAACTTAATGGGGTGGTTGGCTACGCCCTGCATGAAGAGTGACCCTGATGCGCTGCACAATTTTGTGTCCATATACCCGTCACCTCTACAGTGACAAGGGTGCTGTATCTCCCATTACGTTGACACTTGAAATACCCCACGTTTATTCTACTCCCGTTTTTAACCTCCGCCCCACTTGGGTGTTGAGTACTTGTATATGAACTGGCGTTCGTTTGTCCTCACCACTTCACTCATTTTGGCCTTGAGGTCATCCGGCCTTTTGTGGCCGACTTTGTGCACGTGTGACTGTCTCACGTGGGAACCTGTTTGCTTCTTTGGTTCGTACTTTTGTTGTCCAAGTGGACCATTTGTTTTGGACGAGTATCTACTGTCGAGGTTTGTATAGTTTGTGAATTTGTCTTACATTAATAGTACCGTATAGAAACCCAGCTCCGACTTTGTTTTGCCTTCCCGGAGGTTCTGGTATTACGCGTCGCTCGAAGATACCGTTCGCCCATTACAGGTGCTTTGCATACCGCCGGTAGTTCTGTGTCTGACCTTTAATTTAGTAAATGCATAAAAGGGCACGGTTGTTGACCACTTGTGGCTGCTAGGTTGGATATGTCCCGGTTATACCATTTGTCTGGTGGCGCTATGAATTACCGGTCAAAAACCGTCCTCTGGTCTGCCAGTAAATCCATTGGGCGGTCTTAGAATAGTTAGCGACGTCCGTGGCTTACACTAAAATGTCAAGCTTTTGCCACCGTCGTTTTAGTTTGGGTTGCACAGCATCAAGTCCAATTCGTCAGGCAAGTACAGATCAGGCATCTCCCTAACGCTCCCGAGAGTGGTCGAATATAGGCATAGTAAAATAAAGAAAATCCTAGGTTTCACCATTAGAATTTAAAGCTACACCCTATGGGCTTTTTCACCATGCACCATTTGTTGATTTTAGCAGACAGAAATGATCTGAGTACTGATGATCCATACCTTTATACCTTCATGCCTTTATTTTCCTCATAAATTCAAGCTAGTCTTCGGCGCACGTAGCGAATTCCAGTTAAGCAGGTTGTTGGTTACCCTTGTAGATTAACGGTGACCAGCGGTTAATCTTCTTTTCTCTTCTGACTGCTCACAAGTGGTGCAATTTACGCTCGCCTACTATGAAGCTGTTTCGTTTCCATTCTACTAGTCTCCCGGGTTTTGTTCCTGCTTAAGATCTGCTTATTCGCAAGTAACTGACGTCAGTATTTTGCCGCCTGTCCGTACTCGCTTGCAGGTTTGTGTCAGTTCCACTTAATTATGAGTGTCTCCTCTGACAGAAAAGCGGATCGGCTGGTGATCAAACTCAGATCTCCTCGGATGGTAAACGAGCATGTTTTCCGCTACGCCAGCTCGGCGTCCCTGGAAGCCGTACTTTTGTATCATCCTTATACCGCATCCGCCGGGCTGCCCTTGATATGATTTCGTTTAAACAAACATAAGGGTGCAGTCGTACTCGGCTCAAGCTGCTGAATTGCGCCGTCAGCCAAGGACAGCTCCTTACCTCGCGAACGTACTGACTGTCGTCTGCGCCGTTACCGCTGTATATGGCCAAGTTACGCTGTCTGCGTGCCCGTCTCTATACGTTTATGCAGCATTGGGTCACTGATTCCAGGAAGCCCTGCTGCTTACTGACAATTCTTCTGCTCCTATTGATTGTGCTATTATTGATTGTACGTTTCACTCGATTTACGATAGTTAATAGCATGTTTGTCCATAGAACCAGCTCTCAAAAGGCGTCTACTGTCCTCGTCCGTCAGTTCCGTCGGCCCACTGGGTACAAACCGCGCAAAGTCCCATAGCTGTAAATGTGCCGCTTGGATCTTACACTAGCCCTCGCTCACCATCTCGGTAGGTCTATTTGTGTGAGTCCTTAAGTGGCTGCTTCCTCTTCTCACGCCTTTTCTTTGCAAAACGGATTTCCTTTGATCAGACTCCAAGCGATCTGAGGGCTACGACTGCTCGCTACCAACTAGGCAGCGGCCATCCTCCTTGATCGTCGCCACTTGACCAACACCCCATTCTACCAAACATTCACGCGAATGCTCTCTCATCCAGCCCTGTTTGACTGACCCTCAGGTCAACAGCACGAGGCACCCAGTTAACACCACTGCTAGCCTCTTGCATCGCTATTTGAGTGAGCAACATACCACACAAGCAGAAACACGCTCATGATGTTTTTTCTATGCCTCTCGTACCATATTAGCAATTTAGTGACTAGCTTAGCCAGACCCTGTTTGCCAAATGACCCAGCACAAATGAACCCTACCTGGCTCATCTAACAAATTACTGTAACCCCTGAACTTTAAGAAACCTTACGTTAGCTTCCTTATTTGGACTCCATGCTATGTGATATCTCCTCACACTCACTCTCCCGATATCACCCCATGAACCCCATCCCCACTTTTTGATCTTCGATAGAAGCTACGCCGAATGCCTTATATAGCTGTAATCAACCTTGCGTGATCCCCGGTTTACTTCTACATGAACCTACAACTGAACCAAAATTACCTGTGCTCTTACATCGGCTTCGTTCCAGCTGTGCTTACCTCCCTGGCTAACCTAGCTCCAGCTGCTCACAGAATTGAACATTCGCCATCTAAACACCACAAACGTGACGTTCGTTACAGGGCTGTCCAGAAACAGCGGTACGTCGGTGCCATGACCGCACGTCACTTACACACTCAGTCTGATGGCACATCCGCAACTATTCTTATCATACCCTGGAGTGTCTTCCCTGGTGCCCTCGCAACCATAGCTATAATGCGAACAAACCGTTTGGGTGGCCCAACGCCTCTAGGACGAGCTGGTTTTAATCCACCGAACCATTTCCTTGAATTTAACCAACTTGGCGCACTTTCAAATTGTCCTCCCTACAAATTCAATAATTTTCTTTACAGTTTACGCCCCGTTCCATGCATTGGCATCATCCCGAAGGACTATCACAACTGACTCCGCTCCAACAGTAACACCAGTGGGTCTGTTCGGCTTCATAGACGCTGAGATGCCAGCTACAATTCACGTCTAAAATGAATTTTTCCACATCATCATCCACACTTCTACTTTTTGTGACAATGGCAAATAGCTCATCTCAAGGATAAGCAGACTAGGTAATGGTTTTCAGCCTTAGTGCAAACTGACCAACCTGGTCGCTGAGATAAACAAGCTTCCCTTTCGTGATTTACACTTTCTTAGCACTTGCCAGCCAGGACCCTCAATTTTGCCTCCCCCCAATTGTAATGTTACTTGTCACCTTCAAATTGTAATGGTCGATCTTGCTTTAGTTTGGTATTTTCCTTAGTAGCTGGAAAACCCTGTTATTGTGTTTCCTGCTCCTAGTATTCACTGAATTTAAAGCTTGCCTGTTTGGTCACGACCACGTCTGTGTCTGAAACGCGGAGTAGCCGCATAATGCGGCATAACGCGACATCGTACTTAGGTCTCCGGAGAGCGACCTAGATCAACCAGTCAAACATGTTGAGGCGGATGGAATCCCTCAACTAGTTGTGACGAAATAAGATCATATCGAAACGAGGATGTTCTTGGGCCCATTAAGGGCACAGCGAAGTTTTTCGTTGCCTACCAAAAGAGACAACAAGGCAACCGCATCTAGGTTGGGAACTCAAAACGGGAAAGTGTTTACTACTGAGCGCTGCGTAAGTGGATAGACTATAACCTATGATAGCAAGCTTTTGGGAGTAGTTACTGCTGTAGCGAAACAACGAAACCCGATCTCATAAATAGCTAACTTCATTTAGCTGGAGATAGTGACGATAAGCAATCAAAGTGAGTAGGTGTAGTCATATAAGGACGTAATGGTATATATGGTAGGTTGTAAAAATAGCTTACCCGAAGACGGTGGTTGGCATACCGTCGGGCATGAGCATGATTGAGCAATCAATGTATAGGCATGACTGATGTAAGCCATGAGGGCCCAGCAATGCGTTGAGGTAGGGCGCTCACAAAAATAGGCATTATATAACGCAGGCGGGATCTTGCAAAATTGGCACGCTTTAAACGCAGTAAACAGCTGAAACAGTGAACTAATTAACGTCTTTATCAGCTTGGAGGGGACACAAAATTAAAACAAGATCAGACACTGATCCACAGCCGACAGACCCTCGTTCTTTGAAATCTTCGTATCTCAAATAAAAACTTTCACGGTAAATGGTTACCTTTTTCTGTATCTATGCTCAAGCCAAAAACCACCACAACTTGTCCCAATTTTACAGGAATTCGTTTCAATTATTCAACCTTCCAAATTATTAGCGTGCATTCAAAGATAAAATTCCGGTTCTCTGGCTTAAAACAAAGCTTTAGATATATTTTGAGGAATTTGTGTCTGTCGTGTTTGTCGCTCGCTAGAATTAGACCAGAGTAAATTCCGCCAAAACTATGGAGTTTTAGAATTTCATAATTCTGTTTTTTATCTAATTGGGCTGCACGTTTCAGAGCTGTGTCGCCAATATCTTTTTGTATAAGTGAGCAAACTTTCAAGGTTACCGGCGATTCGCACGTGATTATTATATTACCAAGTGAAGCACGAACTCAAATCTAAGCATACTTCAACGTTCCACGTTTTTCAATAAATGGGAGTTGACATCTGCAGTTAGTGCATTGCAAATTCCACTCGGACGGATAGTCGAATGACGTGTGTTATACGCGTCACGCGTAACAAATTAGACGAATCTGTCAAGTGAACTTTAGCACAGCACCGTTTTCTATAGAAGCTCGTCTTGCGTTTAGCACAGTAATGAAGACCGCTCGATGCGTCGTGCAGTAGTTTTGCGAGTATGCACCTGTGCTGATGATTAGAGTTCCCAGATATACGCAGATCCTCAGTAGATAATGCAGGTTTTTCAGATATCTGCATGTGAATTTCCAACACACTCTCACTGGAAATAATGAAAACCTCTAGCTTCAGTGCGTCAATAAGCGCAGCGACATTGTCGGACAATAAGATGCACTCCCTCTGCTGAAGGAACGATTATTCTTCAGATATATAGTCCTCCTAAACAATTTGGCGTTGACCCACTTTGTGCTACGCTTAGTTCCCGGGCTCTTTATATCTGACAGTTTCGTACTTTCACCGAAGGTTTCCACTTTTAGGCTTTTTGAACAGTTGAATGGTAGTTTTACTCCTATTCTCACTATCACAACTCGGTATGATTCTGCTGTTTATATCCCGTGCATATGCCGCGTTGCTTACGCAAATATAACAAGAACGACACAGGTCACCCACCCCTCCGCTGATGCAGATCAAAAAGACTAGCGGACCACTGAATAAACCCCAAATAAACACTATTCACGCACCACTTACTACACAGCAATCCAAATATTTGTTCCAATTGTTTGACCGAAGACGCAACATAAGGGTAACCGGCAATGCTGCACCACATTCCAACAGTTCGTCTCGCCGTAATCGGTTATTTTTTGGGTCGAATGCTTCACTTATAAGCAGATGACCAGCCTTGATTTTTCCCGTTAATATGGCCCACTCGTGGCTAGACTGCGAAAAAATCAAAAGAAAAATGCAAGAGAGACTTCTACGAAACTTGCGCGAAGGATTACTGGGGATTAAATCTCTCTTTGGGCAAAAAGGAATTGTACTTCAAATAATCTCATATATACTCATTTCCATCCAATTAATCTGATCTTCCGAAAGAGGAGCATTCTGGTTAAACAAGACGGCCTAGGAGCACTCTTAATTGTCCCTCATGAATTTGTTTACTGCCCCGTTTTCGTGACAAAAACTATGTGCTCCGTAAGCCTCAGCCATTTAAACATTTACGGAATACAATTGTTGCCGTACAAGTGAAACGATGTACCGGCAGTAAACGATATAGGCAGCTAGGCAAACAGAATTGGGTTAGCCAGAACAACTCCTAACAGACGATAAATTTTGACAGGTTGACTTAGGTTTGTAAGCTACTGTCTACCTACAGCTGGCCAACAAGGAGACCGGTTTGCCTGCTTTCATTAACCTCGACATTTACAAGGCACACACAAACATCGAACATCCTCTGTGCGGGTAGCTTGCGGCATGAAGTGGCGGGACATCTGCAGACTAGAATATGATAAGGAATGACTTCAGTGCACATTCTACAAAAAATTTTGAGGAACCAAGTCGAGGTGCCCACGACTCAAGTCGAGTACAATGTCGCTCCAGCGTTTTTCCTAAAAAACGATCCTGATGCCTTTTCTGTCAACCGGTCATGCCATTAATCTACCTTGAATGCTGGCAAACAAGCCTCCAACACCGTCTTGCGCTGTTTGTATAAGGTTGACCAAGGCTTTGCCTGGAATCGGGAAACGTTCGAGTTTTGTTCCTCATCGTTGGAGTTAATGGGTAAGTACTAGCAGAATCGTTAAGCGCAGTATTTTGGGTGGAAAGATTCACTCATTTTAGTCTCACATGGCAACAGATTTCTCAAGGCTTTAGCAATTTTCCGGTGACCAGTATCTTACAGTCCTAATCAGGTAGCGGATAGCGATTGCATAAAGTAATTTGGATGAAACTGAATGTGTGCTTAAGCAAAGCGGAAAAAGTATACGTACGGTTGACCAGCAACTTCTGTTTCCTCAAGGGATGTGCTGGCGGGCGCTTTGTTGCTAGCCACTTCGATGTTGAACGATATTACCAACTAGAGATCGTTATCCCAGTGGCTTCCACTTCGGAATGAGCAGAGCCAGTATTCTATATTGCGGAAAACTCGACCACGCGGCTGCAGTTGGCAATATTCAGTGGCCAATCCCAGGAATAAACCCAGGCAAACCGTGCCGTTCACAGTTCTTTCGAGTTCCGGGACTGTTGATATAATCCACAATTCCTAAAGGATATCACTCAGATCGGTATGCACGTCGCTGACATGAAACAGCAAGAATAAGAGCTCAAGATCGCACCTCAAATCGTCCACCTGGTAGATACAGAACCTTAAATCATCGGAGTTTCTAGAGGTTTTTGAATGCTTTTTAGTAGAAAAAGCCCAAAACTACGTTTCCTTGATCTATGAGTTATGAGGTCGAACAAAAACGGTTTACAGAGTCAAGGATTGTCCGAAAACCCAGCTAGTATATTTAAACGTACTTTTCACGGTATAGCTTTTTGGGAGTATTGAAGGGAGCGCCAATACGCCTGAATAGTGTAGGCCTTGCAGGGCACCCCACATCCTGTCTGACCAGCCTGTGATCCATCAACTAGCCTTATTTTTGGACCTAAAAACCTGTACCATGGGCTTCTAGGAATCATTTTTTATTAGGACGCTAACCGCCAGAGAAACGACTTAACTCAGCTCTGCATGTCAGAGCCATTGCAGCAATCCTTCACTCTTCAGGTAACCAGGTTGTGGGCGGCACTCTGCTTAAAAGTAACAAAGCGCGCACTGTTTTCTGGGCAAGCAAATGCAACTTCTACCACAGAATTATTAATCTTTGCCCGGAGCTTATTAGGGTTTTAACCTTGGCTTTTGTGACCGCCTTATCCACAGTTATTTTGACAGGCTACATTAAATGATATGGCTTCAATAGCGGGCCATTTTTGCTGATGTTGCTAGAGTAATTGCCAAACGCTTACGCTGTCTACGTTTCCGTGTGCCATATTATCTTTTCTCTCTTACCGCTTCTAATGCTTCCTTTAGCTTTAAGTACAAACACTTAGGGTGTGGCTCCCACCTTGCACGCAATCAACGCCTTTTGATTAGCTGATAGCTGCTTTTTCAAAGTATCTGCAACTTCGGGTGAGCGTTTGTATATAATTAGTTACCGGTGTTCTCAGTGAGCTTTCTAGGTCCCACAGTCATCATCAAGTCACATAATGAGTTACAATAATGAGACCTTCCCACACCTTAGAAATCCCTTGATTCTGCAACACTTATTCTCATCTGTATACTCTTAACTCACTGAAAGTCCTTGCGAGCACCTTTTGGATTTCCCATGGGGATTTTGCCTCTTGTTATTAGCTTCTGCTTAAGACTACTATGTCGCTATTTCCGCGGGTGATGTACCATCAACGGCTAATCGATTACTTCTCTGAATATTTACGGTGGCTATTCCACAGCCGATTGCTTTGCTAGAAACCGTCATTTGTATCCATACCTTGCTGGTTGCTTTTAACCTTTAGTTTCCCCCTCACCCATAATTAAATCTGAAAGCTTTGCTGCAATCCTGTAATGATATATGGTAAGCAACTCCATTATTTTTCTTGCTAATTCCCTCTTCATCAGAATTAAGTGCTCGGGTAAGACTTCCCGCATCCAGGGTTTGCGTACTGCTTTTAGCACAGACTGATCTACAACACCTGACCGCTGCCTTTCAAGTGTTCGTCAGGGCCCTCCACTTGCCCGTGTTCACTAGTCACGATCAGCAACAATGTGGTTAGTTTAACGCAAGCAGTTTTCGCTAGTAACATAACATGTCACATTGTTTTAAATTTGCACGTGGGGTAAGTCACCATTTATTGCCTGGGATTGATGGTATGTCTGAAATATATCGGAAGCTCTTACATAAACTGTACGCAACATGCTGAAAGTGACTTTGACATTTGTCTAGTGGCAAAAAATGAACATAGTCGATGGCACTAAGAAGTCAAGGGCTTGTCGTTGTTGTTTACTTATCGAAAAAGAGCTGTTTTCAAAGAGTCTATCAAGTGGGATTTTCCGTTCTATTTGACTAGAACTTCAAAGTATATCCCCCTTGAGAATTTGTCATCTACAATCGGCTTACGTATTTTCGGAATTGAACGAACTTCAAGTGAGCTTGAGTGGGGCAAAACAGGTGCTGACGCGCATCAAATGGGTTCACTTGTTGCGGCGGAACATCCTTCTCTAAGCGTGCAATTCAAATGGGCACTTCAATTTCCATTCAAGCACAGCCCGAAATTGAAGTGAATCTTATTAAAACTTATTCTTTAGTACAACAGTCCTTGATCTTCCAAAGAAATCTCTTAAACTCGTTCGGGGTATTCAACAACTTGGGTTGCCCTGGTTTCGGTCAAATCAAGCAGTTGGGTTGTTCGGATCTGCACAGCATGTGTAATATTTCCAAAGAAATCGCTTAAAAAATTTTGGAAGATGCTTTTGATGAAGCACAGACTACTTTGCTGTGCAACGGGCTCAGTAGCCACTGATCTCAGTGGCAAACCGATACTCGCATTAATTCGTACTTGTGCGCTTCTAAAACGTTTCACCAGTTGAGTTGAAAATATTTGAGTAAAATGGCCAAAATACGTCGAAAAAGTGTCTTCCTATGGCAAGTATATTTTAAAATGAAGTTTGAGGTGCTCCGCGGCCGTTTGTTTGTGAAGCAAAAAAAGGGATTTTGATGGTTGTTGAGGGGACATAGCTGATAACCAAGACACACTGTTGTCCGTTCCACATGTAAAGTCCTCAGACTCTTCGTTATTTATGAACCGGAAGGAAAGATGATTATAACTGCATGGTGGCATGGTGGCTTAACTTTCTTGGGGTACTTTTTGAGTGAGCCAATATGAAGTTCGCTTCAATGCTTAATCTTGAGCTTGAATATGACCAGACGGTTACACAATCAACTGCGGCTACGGAAGATTGTGGTCTTTATGGGTAGTTTGTTGGTGCAAAATTCCCTTTTCTAAGAAACTTAAACTGCCGCAAGAATGAACCTAATATAAAAATTGGCTGAAATTACGATGTTTTCCCTGTATGGTTAAAAAATCTACAGGAATATTTTTGAAGTTCAGTCATCATTGTATTCTTGTGTCCGATGAAGACTTTTGCAATCAACTAGATAAAGATGAGCGATTATCAGACGTGGTGCTGCAGGGGTTGTGTATTACACCATGTGCGTCTCTATGCTTAGCTTAATTTGTGTAACAGACAGAGGCGGACGGCACTTTCATGCCTTTGGGCAGTCAAGCGCTGAGTTCCAAAGCCACTTTGTGCAAGTTTTCCTCTCCATTATTTGCTTAATTGTTGTTCTGGAAAAACCTTACAATTTTGAGCCGTTCGGAAACCAAAGACAAAATAAGCATAGCGCATTCCCCCAAGACTAGGTTTCAAACGATGTGATGCAGTTCGGAAGTCATCTGCATCTAGGATTAAACGTCTCCAAGGCTAGCAAGCTCCTAATAGTTGGTTAAAGAAGTCGACTAAACTGCAAAATTCAACCGTGAGTGTTAGCAACTAAAAAGCGTAATCTAACAACCCATTACAGAGGACTTGTTTACGTTTAGCGATATGCAATTCTCTACATGTGCTAAATTAAGATAGGAGGAAAATGAACACAGCCTGTTTGTTCAAAGCTGTACGGGGCTTTTGCACGTGCCTTGCTCGTGCCTCTACATCCAGTCCTAAATCACCTTAGAATTTTAAAGCGTTTAACATGAAAGCGCCAATGGACGCTCACTGAGGGAAACTTCAACCAATCAGGTGCCCCTTGAGGTGTCACCTCGTCAAATTTTGTGTTCACTGACATGGCTAGTCAATCAATAAATGTTCGGAGTGTTAGTCCAATAATGAACTCGTTCAGAGAAAATCTCTGAACAGTGGAATCCGAAAGAACGCTACCGGCAGCCGGGCTAGCTTGCTCAGGAAAATATAAACTTTTCTCCAGATAACTGACAGCTGGCTAAACAAGTGACACTCAAACTGCAATTTAATTGCTATCCGGAGAAGAAACGTGCTTTAGATTACCCCAAGGTGACTTACAGCTGGTGCGGGAAACAGCAGGTTTTAGACTGTATGCGGATATAAAAAAGTCATGCGAACTGACTAAAAAGCCTAAAAACGAGCTACATATCGCCATCACGCGTCCTACTAAAATTCCATATTGCTACTGCTTATCCCGATGTTCAGGCAAGAAGCAAATTGGTCAAATTTTTTTCCAGCTTCTATGCTATGGATGCTAAATGCCAGTGAAATTTTCCTTAAGGTTCTTGCAAAGTTACAACAAGTTTTAAAAAGCTGCTTCCTCCTGGTGCCTTATGTGCACTGGGGGCTCAAGTAGTGTAGTAATGTAGTATTAGTGTTTAGTAGTCTAAGAGCGTCGCGCTTGTTATTACCGCTGCTTCTGTTGTAACTATTATCAATGTGCTTACCGTTGG